>CAUJNA010000666.1:0-100000 GCA_963377175.1 Effrenium voratum | reverse complement strand
TTTGACTACCCCAAGATATGCTTGAACCCAGGGCTTCCCCTTTTGCGGGTAATGACCCACCCCTGGGTTTAAGTCTACCCTGGGCTAGTCAAAAAGTGGCACCCTGGTTTTGCCAGTGGCGAAAGGGTGAAAAAGGGTGGGTACCCACCTGGGCGCTGGCCTCGGCATGAGGCCACGTTGAACGTGCGCCTGGAGCGGATTCTTGAGGCGGGCCTGTGGGATGCGCGGCGGGGGGAGCCTGCAAGCGCTTTTTCTCCCGTGTAACGCTCGCCACTTTGGCAACCGCCCATCCAGCAAGGTAACCCAGTTGCCCAGCAGTGCCTCTTTTTTTTTTTTTTGGGGGGGGGGAAGGGTTCCCATTCAAAGTCAACCAGCCAAAAAGTATGTGTTTGTTTCCCCCTCTTTTTTTTTGGGGGGGGGGGGAAGTCGGAAGGGTTCCCATTCAAAGTCAACCAACCAAAAAGGATGGCCTTTGTTTCCCATGGCCACTGGGCGTCTGAGGTAAACAGGGCGACTAGCCGGCAGTGTGGCCAAGAGATAGTCTTTGGCATGACCGTAGCGCACATCTTTTAGGACAGCACCGGTTTTCCCCAATTGAAGCAGCAGCGAGTTGTTGCTTATGCTAGGCTCTGGTTTGGTTTGCGTTTGCCATTGTAGGTCATACGACGTGTTTGTTTCCGGTCACTTAATTTGCGGCATGACATGTAGCACACCTCTTTTTTTCAAATCTTTCTTCAGGGCTAAGGCTTGCCCATTGCCCAGCGGCAAAGCAACTTCACACTGGCCCATTTGCGCGTGATTCTTCGCCTCACGCCTCGCAAAGTTTGACTCATTGCCAAGCCGTGCGCGGTTGGCAAATAATCCATCACAAGTTCTGGCTTGGGAAGGCAGACGTTATTGAGCCAGTGTTGCGCGCCCCAGATGTGACGGCAGATCCTCGCAACAGGCAATTCGGGCGCATCAATCCGGGCGTGTCTCCCGGATTTTGGTCATAGCTTGCAGCGGGACGAAGCCAGGCATTGACCGGGCGCAAGGTGTAGATTGTTTTCCCATTTTTTTCAGGGACACCCAGTTTTTTTGTTTTATATCTATATATATATATATTGTTTTATTTGTTTGCTCATGGTGGCAAAGCAACGGGGCTTTGAGGTGGACGCGGGGGGCACGTTGGGGTTTCATTTCGCTGGGCAGACCCGCATGCAACTTCGGTCCTGGGAGGTGGCAGAAGATTGTTAGATCCCACTGGAGCTAAACTAAACTCAGTTGTTCAGTGGCACCCTTTTTCTTTTTCCTTTTTTGTTTGGTGGCTGCCCCACTAAAAATGGTCCAAGCCCCGAAAAGGGTTCCAATTCTTTTCCAGGGTCACTGAACAACTGAGTAAAGCACCAAGTCGAACCATTTCGAACCAATCCCAGGCTATAGGCAAAGAAATGCGAATCAAAGCAATTGGCTATAGGCCCAATCCACTTAAGTGAGTAAACCAACGCGAAGGCCCAAGGTGAACTTCTTGCCACAGACTCGCCTCGAGTTTCGAGTTTCGACTCGAGTGGCAGGCGCAGACCGACAAGGTGGTAGAGGCCGCTGCAGAGGCGTTGGGTTGATTCGGATGGATCTTTTGGATGTGTTGCCGTTTGTTTGATTATTTGGTTTATTTGTGTATGTCGTTTGTTTGCGCAGTGGATTTGTTTGATTGCTTGTTTTGTTTGTTTGTTTGCTTGCGTGCGTGCGTGCTTGCTTGCTTGCTTGTTTGCTTGTGTTGTTTATGCTGTTTGCGTTGTTAGTGTATTTTGTGCTGTTGATATGTTTGTTTGTCTGTCTGTCTGTCTGTATGCTTCTTCTCTTTGTTGGGTTTGTTTTTGTTGCTTGTCCTCTTGTTTTTGTTTGTTTGTCTGCTTTGTTGTTTGTGGGCTTGTTTTGCTTGTTTGTGTCCTTTGCTAATTTGTTTGTTCGTTTGTTTGTTCGTTTGTTTGTTTTGTTTGTTGTTGTTTTGTTTTTTGTTTGTTTGTTTTTCTCGTTGTGTTTGTCCGTTAGTTTGCTTGCTTTTTGTTTACCTGTTTGCATGCGTGTTTTGTCTAGTGTTTTGTTGTTGGCGCTTGGTTTGGTTGGCAATTTTTGCTTGTCTGCTAGTTGTTGTGTGGCTGTTTTGCTTGGCTGGCTGCCTGGCCGCTTATTTCGCAGCCTGGATGGTCTGCCTTCAACGAATCTTTAGTGCCAAGGGATGTTACGACTGACTAACTTTTTTAAGACTTGAACATTTTTTGGCGACTAATGGGTTTTCCACCGAGGAATGTCCCCGAAATCCCAGCTCCTTTGGCTCAAGGTCAAAGGTGCTCTCTTGCGAGCGCATAGTTTTTTTTTGCGGCCTCGAAGCCTGGCACGGCAACTTGATGGGCCGCCGACTTGTCAACCTTGGGGAACGAGTTTGATGTTTTCTGGCAAAACCGTTTGTTTTTTGATTGCTAGTGGTTTGGGCGTCAGAGAAGCCAAATCATCAACACATGCTTTCCAGCCCGAGCAGTCTGATCGCGTTTTTTAGGCAAGCGCGCCACCTCCACTTTTTTCCAGCCTTATGGCCGTTCGCGCGGTAGCGCTTCTGGCGCTTGCCCACGCACGAGTGCTGCAATTGGACCTGTTCGGCACGGACGCCGGGGGCTGCGTATCCAGCCCATGCCGCAGCTTGTCCTTTGCCATCGGGCAAGTGGAGGCCTGGGGTTCTGCGCCGCATATCCCGTTTTGCTTTATGGCTCTTTGGTGGACATTGACGTTGGAGCTCAACAAACACCAGGGGTTCGGCCAGGGACCATCCTTTACCCTGAAAACCAACCTAATGCCTCAAATGCAAAACAAAATATTGCAATTTGGTAACAGATCTTTGGACTTTAACTGTTCGGTTCAAACAGTATGGGACCCACAGAAAGTTGAAAGCTTTTTGCAGAGGGGTCAGGGGCAACCACGTTTGTTCGAATGTTTGGGCCGAATTTCAAGAATGGCTCCGATTTCCTCTTCTAAGGCTCACTGTGCAAGGTGCAAACGTCAACCCAAGAGTGCTCCCAAGAATGGGCTGTGTCCCTTTGGATTCCCTCAACCATATTTAATTGAAACTCAAGCGAAAACCACGTGAGCTGTGGGGGCCCTCAAGGATACAAACCTTTTGAATTCGTCCAGCCCGCCCGTTGTAGGTGTGCATTCGTAAAAAAAACCATTCTTAGTTTGGCCTCCCATGAGTGCTCTTGGGTCGGATCTTTAGACTTCAACTTTTTAGGAGTTAAAGGTGTTTTCCGAACTAAGCCCTCAAAAAGTGATCCACTTTTTTCAGGGCTCCTTAAAAAGTCTCCATTCTGCAACCATTTGACACATGTTGCTTTTTCCACTTCCCCCAAAATAAAAGTTGGACACCATTTGCAAGTTGCGATGTTCAGGTGTACAAGTTGCATCCGGATCCCGGTTTTTTGCAAAATCGGGTCGGGTCGTTGCAGCGAAAAGCATCTGGGGGTGCTGAGGTCCTGGAAGCTGCTCGATGGAATTTTCGGGCGGAGAAAAGGGTAGCTTAGGTCCCCCAGCCAGTCGGTGCACGTCTTCTCTCACCGTTTCTTTTTTGGTTGGGAGGGCCACGGTTCCCCAACTAAAGTAGGCCTTCCAGAAAAAAGAGGAACGGTGCCAACTTACTCTAAGCTCTCAAATCTGGGTCCGGACCTAGTTGTGAGACTTTGGTGCATTTTGCCAAGGGATGTTAGGACTGAATAACTTTTTGCCAACGAATGGGTGTTCCGAATTAAACCACTAAAAGTTGATTTTTTTAGCAGGGGAGCAGAGAGCAACCAAGGTGTTCTCCTTGCATCTAAACAGGTGGTTTCCCTTTAAGGACACGTCTTGCCTTCCGGTTTCACCCGCCGTCCAGCCATTTTACTCCACTTCTGCCAACGAGCATGGCCAGGACGGGGACGAGATCCATGTGAGCGCTGGGACCTTCGTCGGACCTTTCAACCGGAACCTGGCGCCGGGCAGCATGGGCAAGAGCAACTTCACGGTGAAAGGACGCATCGAGGGGTCAAGCAAAACGACAGAGCCAGGGGTGTTGTTGCCAAGGCAACCAGCTTGCAAAGGGGAGCTTGGTTCAACTCGAGTTTTTTTTGGGGGGGAGTTTTGACGTGTTGGTCTGAGTCGAAAATCAAGATCCAGAAGAAGTCCCGAGAACGGTGGTGAAGAATTGCTCTGCCCGCGAGGGAATGATGTGGACGCAGCCAAACACAAGTCAATCAATGTCAGAACTTGTATTGCCCAACTTGCTCCGCAACGGAATCCACGATGATTTTGGCTCATGTTTGACCATTGGGTCCAGCTTGGTTTGCTGAGAGGGCCGGCCAGGTCCAAAGTTGCATGTGCCACAGCGGGCCACGGAGTGTTCTGCCAGCCCGCCGTCCATCAGTTGGTTGCAGATGAAGCGAACGCGCCGAGCGTCCAAATGCGAAGCCTCGGCAAGATTTGCGGCCGCAACATGTCGCAAAAACCCGTGAACAAAAAATGGTTGGTGTGGTGGCGGGTTGGTTGGTTGGGGTGGTGGGGGTTGGTTGGGGTGGTGGGGGTTGGTTGGGGTGGTGGGGGTTGGTTGGGGTGGTGGGGGTTGGTTGGGGTGGTGGGGGTTGGTTGGGGTGGTGGGGGTTGGTTGGGGTGGTGGGGGGTGGTTGCCCGGTTCCCCGCAAATGGCGGGGGTTCAGCGTTTGAAACAGCACACAAGCAAAAACAGTCAAACGCGCAAAAATCGGCAACTTTCAGCCGCTTTTGCTTCGCATTTGCCACGTGTCCTCCGGGTTTGTCCACATTTGCAGGATCACAGGTTTGGCATGCGTTCCGTCGCAGGCGCGGAACGCATGCTGGACCTGCGCAACAGGTGCGGCACTGATACGGGTTTTGGGAATGATCCACGTATAAAGGGCACCAAATCGGGGGATGGATGTTTTTTTTGGGTTATCAAGACGCATGCCTGTGGAACCAGCCAAATATATTGCTAGAACTAGAAGTTCGAACCCCCCCCCTCCCCAACCACCCAGTTTTGGGTGCTGGTCTTTCGTTGCCTCTAGGCTTTGGATTTGTTTCCGTGGCTGACGCCTTGGAGAGCCGATTTCGCTTTCTTCAGGAGCCGGGGCTGGCGTCACCGTGTTCGACCTGCAGAGCCAGGGCCGGTTTATGCCGCTTCGTCCTGGCTCGATTTGGGCGTGTGACACTAGACCCAAAAGAGCCTCCAAAGGCGGTTGTTCTTTTGGGGGGGAACCCAAAATGGTACTCTCCAAGGAAAACTGGTACAGGCGGGTTGAAAGGGCAAGCCGAGAACGCCAACCGAAGCCAGTTTGGATGGGCCAAAACCCCCTAGTTTCCACCTTTGACACATGCCCGTGTGCGCGGAAAACTCTTTCTTTTTGTTTTTAGAACAAGCCCTGGTTGGGGATTTAACCTGGAGTGGCTGGTGCGCAGAAATCCGCCTGGATGCCAACCCCAATGAAGCCGCCACCAGAAACTTGGATGCCAGGGCCGAAACGAACCAACCAAACCCAAGGCCCGCCCAAGAAGAGAGTTTGCCGGAGACCATAGGTAGCCCTGGGTCCAGGTGAGGCCCGCCAGTGATGCTGGGGATGCCCCGACCAGCCTCACCCCGAAACGCCCGAAAGGCTCCGACAGAAGCCAGGATCCGGTTTAGATACACATGTCGGCCCTTGTGTTGAAGGGTTAGCCACAAAACAGGGAGGCCGCTGTGAAGAGAGATTTCAGCAACAAAACCCAACCTTGGCAATTTGGCACTTTTTGAAGAGGAATGCGTTCCCAATCAATGCCGATTTCGTTCAAGAGGACTCTTTTTGCCCCCCCTTGGCATGGAATTCCCCAAAGCGGGGGGACCTGAGTAGGTTTGGTCCTCGGGATTCTGGATGAATCTGAAGTTGAACCAGCAAGGCTTGGTCCCCCAGTGCCCTTTTACTAACTTATTGGGGGAGGGTTCCCCTACTAGAAAAAAACGACAGAAAAAAAGGTACCCTTATTCTAACGTCCCAAATCTGGAGGACCCAGAAGGAGTGTCACTTTTGCGGGGCTTGTTATGACTTTTTTGGCGCAAGACCTAAGCCTCGGGCTTTTGGCATCATTGAGGGAGCCATGGGCCGGGATGCAGCGATGGAGCCGGATTTGACCTGCATAGATGCTGCAGTTATGTGCGGCTGGGGACGTTGATTTGGGTATGTCTTGAAACGAAGCAGCTCTCAAGATGTTTGCGAACGGAGGCTGCTAGACAGCTCGGCGGGCCTCGTGCGCGTACAGCACCTCACTGTGGCGAGGGGGAGTTGCGAGCATCTTACATCCGGAGCCGAATTTGGCGCCCAAGATGCACATTTGGCTCGGGTTTTTTGTGCCTAAACTATCGTCAGGTTCCATGCTAGAGGGAGGAGGAGTGGCTGTGAAAATCTGTCATCGGCCCCCCGCGCGTGTGCTTGGCGGACATGCAAATGTCCCAGGGGCGTGGTTCCAACGAAAGGACCCTTCTCCGCACGTGAATTCGTTGCGTGTGTGTGCTTTGTTTTAGGGGTCCCCTTTTGTCAACGGGAAATGACCAATGTTGGGGGTCCAAATCCTCTTTTGAGACAGACCCATTAAGTTTATGCACAGGGCTTGGGGTCGCTGCGGGGGTGGTTTTTGAAGGAGAAAGTGGGCTCAGCCATGCGCTCGGGTACATTTGATATATATATATATATATTAATATATATATATAGATATATATGTGTGTAAATATATATATATATATATATGCGGTACTCCCATGTGGACGACCTAGGTTTTTGGATTGTGTTTTTTCCACGCGCGTGTTTTTTAAAGATGTTTGCCTGCATCTCAGGACGAGGACTTTAATATTGAAGATTCAAGACTCTGAGATATTTTTTGTTGGGGCACCTTGAATCCCATGTGTTCAACATGCTTAAGCAAATTAGACAGTTCTAGTGCTATCCAAACACTCAAGTATGGATTTGAAGAATCCAAAAGGCAAACACAAAGTGCATGTTCCAATAATCACTTTGGAGATGTTTGCCTGCATTTTGCCAGAACAAATGTAACTTCATTGGTAAGCAACCTGAGTGCTTCATATTCAAGAGGCTCATAGAAATCAGGGACTAACAATGACCCTGCTTTGAAACTGGAGCTTCTGTTGTTGTAAAGCAGGTTTCTTGATTCAGGATCCTGCTGTTTTGGTGTCCCCTTTTGACATGGCAACTGTTGTCAATATGTTGTAAGAAACGGTCAACAACTGCCAGCCTCATTTTGATATTTAGTGTTCGATCCGGGGGAACACGATCTGAACACATCCTGATGTCAAACACCGCGGTTTGCATCATGCGCCAAGAAGTAGATCCATGTTGACACGTTCCTGTTATTGGCGTGGCTCAGTTCTTGCTTGGCCAAATTCACATAGAATTTGATACAGACAACATGCCTGTTGAAATTGAGTTTGATTTTAGTTTGATTGGCGATGTCAATAGCTGTTTTCTCCAATTGTTGTTCATTCAAAATGCACAAAGAACTGCAACCAGCAAACGCTGAATTTGGCTTGA
The DNA here is from genome assembly GCA_963377175.1 of Effrenium voratum. Taxonomy (NCBI): domain Eukaryota; class Dinophyceae; order Suessiales; family Symbiodiniaceae; genus Effrenium; species Effrenium voratum. The sequence continues at coordinate 92,414 of CAUJNA010000666.1, read as the reverse complement.
ACTCGAAGCAGCATTTTAAGTTGGATATTATTCCTAAGTTTGATTCAGAAAAGATGCTATTGACAATGATCGAATCACATCAGATAGGCACCACATAATGTTGGTAGGAATTGCTTTGCAAGTAGCAAATTAGTAGGAATGAGTTCCTTTCGCCCAAGCAAATAGTTTGCTGAGCTTCCCTGCAAAGCAAACACAGCAAACAAACAACTAGCAGAGCAGTTGCAGTCACGCGGACGCTGCCAAAGTGTACTTTGGGAACTTCTCTGGTGCTGAGAAGTGTTTTTACAGAGCTGGAGTTTCCGAAGTGCACTTTGCCCACTACATGTGTAGTTAGAAATGTGACCTTCGAGCTGTTTGAATAGGAACCCCTTTCCAAGTTGAGGTGATGCTGTGTTTGATTAGAATTTTGCAGGGAGTTGAACAAGGGCGTCAGTTCTTTGAGGGTCAAGCTGAAAAACTCATTGCAAGACCTGTTTAAATAAAACACCCTACGGCCGCCAAGGCCATGGTCACAAGAAGGGCCAAAGCCCCGGTTTGGCACGTAGATACATATATTGACATATATACATACCGGTATATAGGTTTTGCGAGTATGCGTGCCTTTTATGCATCTATACTCACATGTATTTATATCAGGTCAGATGTATCCGAGTGCATTCACATCTCTTATAATTCACCCAGACTTGCATTGCCTGTTTGTTTTTTTTATCCGTGTGTAACGGATTGCCTGTGGATGCATTTTGCACATCCATGGCGTCGACTTCAAAACCATTTCTCGGAGCCAGCGCCCAAGTTCTGCCGTCCAACCTTGAGATCCGCAGCTTGCCGCGCAGGCCGGCCGAAATGCGTGCGCATATATGGATATACACATATACGTATACACTTGTGTAGATGCACAGAAACTTTTGTATATATATATATATATACGTACATGTAAGTGGGTGTATTTATTTGTGGGGGTACTAATTTTGCAGCAGCCCCGAAGACCTCAGGCGCCGGTTTTGCATTGCTGGCCTCTCCCGCGGTGTTGGAGGACCTGCACTTGAGCCTCGCCAAGCATTTGGATGGATGCCCGGAATTCCTGTGGATGGACGGACTCCTGCACCAGTTGGTAGGTCCCCCCCTTAAAAGGGGATTGGAGGGGGGTGCATGGTCGTGGGTTGTGGTTGGTTTAATTGCCGTCCGTATTCAGGATGAAACATGTTGCAGCAGTTTGGTTGGGTTGGTGTTAAAACGAAGCCCAAGCTTGACATCAGATTCTGGCAGATGTTTTGTTTCTGTAGCAGGACCCAATTCTGTACGAGGATGTACGAGGCATTGTATGCTGCAAGGAAATCGACATCTTTGGGTGTTTTTCTTTTTTTTTTGAGTCGGCCATTTTGGAAAGAAAGCAGCTGCAAGGAAAGGAAGATCTGCGAGTGGTGTCGCAACACATTTCGCCCCAGACGCCACGATTGGGAGCCCTTCCCTCCAAGGATCTATCACCCAGAGGTTTCTCAAGCATTGAACCCCCCACATACCGACGAAAGTTGGTGTTAGTTTAGAAATAGATGGATTCCAATAGCTCGGTTTAGTTCTAGTCATTTCCGTGTGCCCTTTTCTCGGTTCCGCAAGAGGAACGTTTTTTTTTTGAGCCACTTTGCAATAAAGAAGTGGTTTGGGGGTTCCCACCCCCGTGTGTTGCTAGAGGTTTGTCCTGTTGCGATATATGGTGTCTTACGGCCTTTTCTGCGGTTGTGAGACCCGTATGGGTTGGAGGCTGCCCGTTTTCCTTCCGTGCGAGTGACTCGACCCCCCGAAAAGTCCGTCCGCCCGCCGCGGCGCGCGCCAGGCACGACATGGACTGCAGCGCTTCCACGATTGAGCCCTTGGTGTGGAATGGAGGGGCCATCTATTTGAAGGACTCGCAGGCCTTGCGCCTGGGCAAAGAACTAAACTTCCCCAGAATTAGTTCCCCTTTTTGTTTTTGTTGCTTCTTTGGGATCCCTTTGTTTTCCACTAACCAGGCAAAAAAGATATATATATATATATATATTTTTTGCTGGGGTCCTAATTCCAGCCAAGTAAAGACTGCAAACACTTGGGGAAGTTCTAGGGGAAGCTTTCCCATTGTTTCCAGAAATCCTGATTTCTTTTCAGAAACCATTAAATTCAATGGCAAACAGCTGGTTTTGGAAAAGAACGATGGTTGAAAAGAATGGGGAAGCAGCCCCTAGAGAAATAGTCACCCTCTTGTCTGATTTTCGATCTTCGGCTCCGAGAAAAAAAAAGGGGCTGGAAGCCAATCAACTCTGCCCAGAAGATAGCAACACCGCAGGAAGGGGGGGATGTTGCAACTGTAACTTACCTCTTAAAAAACACAACTTTTCAACTTTTTGGGTAACATGGGCTATATGTCTGTAAAAGATTAACTTTTCCAGGGCTTGGAGTTTTAAGGGGTAAGGTAAGCATTGAAAGCTGCCCTGCCGGTGTCCGATCGATTCCTCCGAATCCGCATCCCAGGCTTCGGCGTGTGCTGGCCACCGATTGCGTGGCCAACCACGGGGCTCCTGGGGCGCAAGGAGTCTAGAGGGGCTGGGCCTTGGGGCCCGAAGAAACCAATACTCACTCCCTGAGTTCATGGACTTTTTTAATACTTTTTGGGTTTGGACCATTTTGGTGGTAAGCAAAAAGTTGGGACTCTTTTTGGCCAATCAAGTCAGGAAGCGAGAATACCCCAAATGAAGGTGGTAAGTAGACCGCGGGTGTCCATCATACGGATCCCCCCCCAGGCGACCATCCAAATTCCCCCAAGGACCCATAACTGGCAACTGGCCACGATTCGTCCTCTACCAGCTACTGGGGGCTAGGTCCTGAAGGCTTTTTGTTTTTGGCAGGGGCCCATGCAGAAAGCTTACCTCTTAAAAACACGAAACTTTTCTCGACTTTTTGGGTAACATGGGGGCCATATGTCTGTAAAAGATGAGAACTTCCCCAGGGCCGAGGGAGTTTTAAGGGGTAAGAAAGGCCAATGGCAGATCAATCCCAGAAGTCCGATCGGGGCCAGAAGGATCGGGGCCCCTCCAAATCCTGCAGCTGTCCCTTACCCCTGGCCGCGAGATGTGGCTCCCGTGCATGTTTAGTCTTCGGGATGCTTGGATTTGTGCTGATCGCGGCGATCAGGCTTCGCCAGAATCGGAGAATCCTCATTTGTTTGATCCGCTGACCCTCGCTATCAATCGCACTAGGTTCAAAGAAACTTGCAGGTAGGCACCTTCTTTGGCCCCGCACTTTGAGCAAAAGAGAACGATGGCTTCATTTGGATTCACCTTAAAAATTAGCTGTGCTTCTATAGCCAATCAACAATGCCAAGCAGGGTTGGCTAGAAAAACGCTGTTTTGCCAAGACGTGACCCCTTGTTTGTGGGGTCATGTTGACCATTTCCGGGGGCGATCAACGTCAAAGACTCGTTGGTGGTTTTTCTTTGGCCTACCACTTCTAGGTCCCCCAGTAGTGCCCTTTGACCCTTGTTTGGGGGAGGCTTCCCCTACTAAAATAGACCACATAAAAAGTTGGTACCCTTATTCTAACCTCAGGAGGACCTAGACTTACTTGGGGGGGTGACCACCAGCCGCTGGTTGCTTCCTCTTCCTGAGGCCGCGGTGGCGTCCTGGGGCAGTGACCGGTCGGTGGTGCTGGATAGTGTTTTTGAGCGCCACTTCACCACAGGATGGGGCGGCGCCCCGGGTGGCACATGGCGATATTTGTTTGTGTTAGTTGTGTTTGTCTTTTTGCTTTTCCCCCCCTGAAAAGCCAACCCTGGGTTTCCTCTGAAAGCAACCCAAGCAAAAAGCAAGCCCTGTTTCATGTTTGTTTGTTTGTAATGGGTGGTTCTGTTGACAAGCTCGAGCAGAAGGGCAACTCTTGATTCCTATCACTGAGTCGCTGAGTCACTGGGCACAGGCACCATGCTCATGGAGGAGAACTCGGAGACGGAGTTCCACCGATGTCGCTTCTCACACGGCGGCTCAGCTCGTTCTTCCGGGGGGGCGGGGGGGGGGGTCCAGAGTAATGTTCTCCCATGGTGTCTTAAGCCGGTTTGATCCATGTAAGGACGGCCAGTTGCCTGCAGACGGCATGTCGGAAGTCTGAAAGTCTCCATTTGAGTGTGGCTCCTTTTTTGGGATTGCGCCCTTTTTGGGGTTTACTTTGGAGGGCAACGAAAAGGACGCCACCCCATTAGTAGGGTTCCCCCATTCTTTCTGACAGCTGATTGGCTTCACAACGAAGGGACTTCCTTTGAGGCAGACCTGCCCACCCTACGCACGTGACACAGTGGCAGCTTTTGTTCAGCTCCCCGAACAGAAGGGCGCTCGCGAAATTTCCCACAGATCTATATACCCTTGGTGGCTCCCATCCATCCGGTTCCTTAGCATTTTAGCCTTTTAGCTGGTTTAGTGGGGATTTCAATTTAAACCAATTAAAAGTTAAGCTTTCAGCGGGGGATCTGAGGACAGCCCAGTACCCTTTTTTGTAGTGGCTACAGAGCCCCTAAGAATTGATTGACGCCCCGCAAGTCTGGTTTTTGCCTTTCAAAAGGCGGAAGGCAGTTTTCAGTCGAGCCGTGGCTTAAAGCAAAAAGCTAACTCCAATCAGTCCAAATTAAATGAGTCACCCTTTCTTGTTCAGGACCCGCAAGGAGCCACCCGTTCTTGTTGTTCCTTGCCCTTTCGAATCAAAAGGCGGCTTCGTCTTAGGTTGCCTCTCGCATAGGTGAGAGCCCATATGGCGGGCACATGGACGACGGAAGCTTTGCGCGACCTCTGTTCTCCGAGTGCCTTTTCGAGTACGGCAGGCGACTTGTCGGGTTGGACTCATCTGCCCCCGTTCTGAGGGAAATGTCACGGGTTTTTCCGTTGAATGGGTGTCTACATTCAAGGGACCCAAAGCCAAGGCATGAGGTATTTAGAACGATTGAACGAGGCATGGCCCGAGGAAAAATTCCAGAAATAAGCCAGTTGGCAGAGACTGCCCAAACAGTCCAAAATGTCAGCCTGGACCATTTCGGGGGAGCTTTGGCGGCTGTCAAGCTACAGTGAGGCCGAAGGCAGATTATGGGAAAGGTTCGGATAGGCTGCCTGGTTTGAGGTGCAAGTCGTCTTCCTGAAGCTGCTGCCAGAGCTTACTTGTTTCTATCCAACCTCGGTTGTTGTGGGCAGGCGTCGGCAAAGACTGCCCAAAACACACCGGGATGACATTTCGGGGTGTTTCGGGCAGTCTTTGCCGATCCGTTTTCCGGCAGCAGCAGCAGCAGCAGCAGCAGCAGCAGCAGCAGTCCCACGGCACAAAAAACAAGCAACATGAACCCAGAAATGTGGACTGGCTGCTGCCTCGGAAGTGGCTCGGCAAAGACAGCGGTGCTGCGAGACTTCGGGAAGACCTGTCTGCGGAAGAGCTTCCTGCGGGAAGAGTGCGGCAAGGAAAGAGAAGACTGTACGAAGACCGGGTAATTGGATTTCCCGAGCTGCGCAGCACGAGGGTTCGCGGCATCCTTATTTCCAGATAGCGATGTAACGAGGTGAGGTGCTATGTCAGGTTAATCAAATCACAAACGAGGTGACGAGGTGAGAAATATCCTAACTGTCCAGATGCGTGACAGCAGTTATGTGGATATCTTTCAGCCGTAGCCCCATCCCCAATCTTAGTGAGGATTTGCATGCCAGCGGGGCTGCGTAACGTGGAAAAAGCATTGGCGGTGGGAATTCTAAGACCGCTTCCAAGGGTCCAACAGTGAAGACTTGACTTAGCAGTTGGATTTGGAGGCATTCCTTTTGGCCGGTTGTGGGGTTACTCGGGGTTTATCCCCACTTCTGTGAGATCTTCGGGAACTTTCCCGTTATATCGGGGGGTTAGTCTCTAAGCCATGTGGAAGCCCTTGGCCTGGCTTGGCGGCGTCTTCTATTTTGGCACAGGGCCCTGCATGGCTCAACCTACTACGGCTACGGGGAGTCCGCCGCGCGCTTCGTAAACTCGGTGATGCGCTTCGGCTACGCCCAGGGCTCAGGCCCGATGTTTTCGCACAGACAAAAAGTTTGGATACTTTTCCTGGCCAGGCTACTTGGGTCTGAGTGTGCTGCCACACTGCTGGTTTTGAGTCCACGTGGGAGTGCTGTTCAATGCTCACTCGGAGAAAAAACAGAACACAATTTGCTTCCTCAATTGAAAGTTGTTTTTCCGATGTTGCCATTGCTAGGTGAAATTGGCAAGCTGTTTGTTGGCCCAGAGAAGGGTCTCTCGGCGTGCTCGTGTTCCAACGGGAGGTTCTCCAGACGTCAAGACAGCAGACAGTGGCCTCCCCTCTCCCTCTCCCCTCTCCCTCTCCTCTCTCCCCTCCCCCTCCCTCCTCCCTCCTCCTCCCTCCTCCTCCCCCTCCCCTTCCTCCCTCCCCCTCCCCCTTCCCCTTCGTCCCCTTCGTCCCCTTCGTCCCCTTCGTCCCCTTCGTCCCCTTCTTCCCCTTCTTCCCCTTCTTCCCCTTCTCTCCTTCTTCCCCTTTCCCCTTCCTCCCCTTCCTCCCCTTCCTCCCCTTCCTCCCCTTCCTCCCCTTCCTCCCCTTCCTCCCCTTCCTCCCCTTCCTCCCCTTCCTCCCCTTCCCCCTTCCTCCCCTTCCTCCCCTTCCTCCCCTTCCTCCCTTCCTCCCCTCCTCCTTCCTCCCCTCCCCCTCCCCTCCCCTCCCCTCCCCTCCCCCCTCTCCCCCTCTCCTCCCCTCTCCCCCCTCCCCTCTTCTCTCCCCTCTCCCCCCCCTCCCCCCCCCCCCCTCCCCCTCCCCCTCCCTCCCCCTCCCCCTCCCCCTCCCCCTCCCCTCCCCTCTCCCTCCTCCCTCCCCTCCCTCCCCTCCCTCCCTCCCTCCCCTCCCTCCTCCCTCCCTCCCTCCCCTCCCTCCCTCCCTCCCTCCCTCCCTCCCTCCCTCCCTCCCTCCCTCCCTCCCTCCCTCCCTCCCTCCCTCTCTCCCCCCCTCGAAAGACAGCGAGGCACGGGTTTCCACGCCTGCAGCATCGCCAGGAGCAGCTTATTTGACCTCAAGCGTGCGCCCGGTCTTCGAGAACGTCACCTTTCTCAATAACACCGCCTTAGAAGGGGCCGGCTTGCGATCCTATTCGCCGGGCCTGCTGCTCAAGAATTGCAAGTTCATCGACAATTATGCTACGGCGAACGGCCAGGAGCTGGGGTAGGGGTGGTCCGGCCTGTTGCTCACGTAATACAATGGCTGTGGACTCACCAGATGCTTGGAACAGACCAGGTAGCTTAATTCGGATTCAATCCTAAGGAGTCTTATGTTGAAAGTGAGAGCCCCGGTGGGAAATTCACAGCCTCGGGAGAAAGCGGCTTTCAGTCTCCCGAGCTTGCGGCCAATCTCGCGGGGTCCCTTCATTTGCCTTTTTGGTTTTAAACCTTACCTGCTGGGTCTCCCAGCTAGGTGCCTTTTAAGGCGACATAGAGGGAGCCGCCCTGCGAAGCTTAACCGCGTTTAAGTCACCTCCGTCGCCACACAAATGACAGCTTCCTAGGCATTGCTTGCTGCCGAGGGTTGCCTGCAATATTCACGTTTGCGCCTGCTTGAATATGAGGCGGACTCAATTAACACTCAGTCTGTTCTTTATGGCTATTTGGTAGCGGATCTGTGGACTTTAACGTTTGGTTGAAATAGTGTGTTGTTTTTTTGAATTGGACGCACAACAAGTTGACCACTTTGTGCAGAGGGGGAGTTACATCACCTGTGAGTTGAATCGGAAAAAACAAAAGTGACCACCGCTCTGTTTTATGATATATATTATATTATATATATATATATTCTTGGCAGGGTTCGCTATATTTCCCTTTTTGGTGGTTTCAAACATCCCCTTTTTGGCCCATGAAAGGTGAGTATCCCTTGGTTGGGGGTGATGTTTCAAGAGGAAATTTAGGGAGCCCTGTTTGGGGGTCTTGAACCCGGAATTCTGTGGCCAGGACGCCGCCATCCAGGCCGGGTTGGGAAGTTTTTTTTTTTTTTTTTAGTTTTTTTTTGTTTGTTTGGCGTTTTGTGGTCATAGAGCCAACTCACAGGAGTTTCGGCTTGCGTGCCCATGAGGGCTCCTTTGATTTCCTTTGGGCCCTCATTTCAGGTGATCTGAGTTTGGTCGGCACTTTGCCGAGATCCGTAGTATTCTCAGAGGTCTTGAGGCCTCTTGAGGCACACTGGCCCGTGCTACGTGTTGAGCACATCAGCCAAACACCTTGCTACCTAAGAATGGCTGCAAAACCCAATGCGTGGTACCTACATCCAATGTGGTCATCCAATGTACCTACATCTGCTCGGAAGGGGTCGCGGATTCCAACCAACTCAATGCAAGAAAGTAGCGATTTGTACTAGCCACATCATTTTCAGAACGCGCTCCTTACCCTTACAGTTCCCTTTGTTTGATGCATCCGTATTTTTTCCACGCAAACATGTACTTCATTAATTGTTTCCTTGTACTACAATTCGGCATCAATGTGGTTGCTTGCGGTTTGGGCACCGTTTCTTTTCTAATGGGTTTCTGTTTTGCTTTTGTTGATAAGTTCCAGTTGGCGCTTCGAGGTACGGGACTTGTTGATTTCCGCCCAGAATGACGTTCCACACGCATTCCTGGAACAGTAGGTACTAGTAGGTATCTTCGTTTTACGCCAGCAGCGTTTTGCTCAGCCGCCTGCGGCATGAACCAGCAATCGTGCCCAATTTTTTGGTGCATTTTGCCAAGGGATGTTAGGACTTTGACTTTTTGCCAACTCATGGGTTTTCCGAATTAAACCACTAAAAGTTATTCACTTTTAGCAGGGGAGCAGAAGGCAGCCGAGGATTGTATGCCCCGCCCAGATGAAATTCTGGCAGGGCAATGTCAGCACCCAGCACCCAGCTGAACGTGCCAGGAAAACGGAGGGGGCCTCATCCTGGAAGACTGCGACTTCGAAGGGAACAGGGCCGGCACCAAGGCCGGCGCGATCTCTTTGCGCCTTGGCCATGGAAGTCTTATTTCGTGAGGTTTGCAAGTTATTTAAGTGGGGGAAATTTGGCTGAGTGTCTCGTCTTTTTTAGGGGGCACAGGGCATACAATTCAAGGCCCCGTTCGGTCGACATCAGTTTCTTTGGGTGTTTTCCACTGAAATTTGTCACCAAAATGGGAGGCACAAGAACGACTGCTGAGCCGGAGCCTTTGAAACGGAAGCAACAGGCAACCAAACACTATTTTGGGGGTCTACAATGTGGGAGTGGCTGTTAAGAGGGTGATCAATTTGGTGGATGAAATTGCTTTGGAGTTGATGTCCACCAACCAAATTGGAGGATATTCAAAGCACCAGAGCAAACTCGGTTCGTGCTAGAGCGGAAAGGGTGACCTGCGATGTCACAGGGAATTGGAGAACGGGCCAGCCTCACTGCGATAAACGAATCAGTAGGTATTACAGAAAAGAAAGCCCGGTTTGTTCTGAAAAATCGGGCCAGTACGCAGCAGGGGGGGTCTTTTTGCCACCTTTGGTGGAAAAGTGATCGACCCCCTTGTAGTGAAGGATTCCTGTTTGAGGGGGTCGCCAATTTTCCAAGACAAGAGGTGGCAAAAAGACCCCCCTTACGCAGGAGCACTTAGTCCCAGAGCGGCGAAGCCGGTGGGCGGGCGCTTCAAACATACCAGAACTATACGTTGGTACATGTTGCTTGGATGTTAGGACTTTAACTTTTTGCCAACTAATGGGTTTTCCATTAAACCACTAAAAGTTGAACTTTTAGCAGGGGAGCAGAAAGCAACCGAGTATAGTCATCTTTCTCTTTATTTTGCTCTTTCTGGTTCTCCTTTTGCTGTTTGTCATCGTTCATTTGTTCCTTTCTCTGTTTCTTTCCTTTCAGGTTATTATTTTATTTCCTTCTTTCCATCTTTCTTTCCTCGTTCCTTTTCTGTATTTCTTTCTTTCTTTATTGCTTTCTCCCCGTCTTTCCTTATTTCCGTTTTACCAGCTGAATCTCATTGTTCTATCTCTCTACATATCTATCTACCCTCCTTTCTAACATTAACAAGTTGTTCTCTATCAACCTACTTATCTAGCTATCTATCAACCATTCTATCTAAGTATCTATCTTTCTATTTGTCTATCTATCTATCTATCTATCTATCTATCTATCTATCTAGCTAGTTGTCTATCTATTTATCTATCTATCTATCTATCTATCTATCTATCTATCTATCTATTTACCCTACCTGCGACGGGCGGGCGGGCGCATCTACTCGTTATGTATATTGCCGGCTTTAAGTGTACATTGATTAGTATTATCATTTCGGCCCGACAAGTCTCACTTTCTATATCTCTGTCATCTATCATTAATCTATCCATCTATCTATCTATCTACCTATCTATCTATCTAGCTGTCTACTCAGCCATCAATCTTTGTCTCTCTCTCTCTCTCTCTCTATCTCTCTCTCTCTCCCTACCTTCTTATGAAGGTTCACGTATTTCACGTGTTGCACGTTATCAAGCTACCCATCTGTCAATCTATCTATCTATAAACTATCTAACTTCTATCTACGTCTATCTCTCTATCTATTTGTTTATGTATGCATCTATCCGTCTATCTGTGCATCCGACTATCCCTCTGCCTACCTTAACCTATCTTTTCAATCTTATCTAGGTATCTTACCTATCTGACAGATGTATCCACGTACTTATGTATCTATCTATCGTTCTATCTGTCTGTCTGTCTGTCTGTCTGTCTGTCTGTCTGCCTAATCTATCTATCTATCTATCTAAATCTAATCTATTCTAATCTAAATCTAATCTAATCTAATTTATCTATCTATCCGTTTATCAATCTATCTATCTATCCAACTAATCTATCTATCTATCTATCTATCTACCTATCTATTTATTTATCTAGCTATCTTATCTATCTATCTATCTATCTAGCTAGCTATCTATCTATCTATCTATCTATCTATCTATCTATCTATCTATCTATCTATCTATCTATCTGTTTATCGCTGGGAGCCATGTGTCTAATCGGTCTAATCTATTTGTCTATGTACCTTTCTCTTCGTCTACCTCGCGATAGTGCTCCGCCTGCCATTAAATCTGCCCTCGACCCTGCGAAAGTTCCGCGCCTACCACGAAATCCGCACGTGACCTTAAAAAAGTGCTGCCACGAAGTCTCAGGCGGCCCTGTACTAATCCCTCCCCAACAACAAAATGTTACATAGCAGCGGCCTCACGGATTTTCAACATCTTATGTTTGCAACCCCACCCATAATAGAGGCCTCCTCTCCCCCCCCCCCAACCCCCTCCCCCTCCCAAAGCTTGGTTTCTTCCCGTTGCCATCTTGAAGGCCAAGGCACTGAGCATCGAGGCTTGCAATGGATTAGTTGCCAGCCCGAGTTCTTTTCTGCTGCCGGCGGGTTTAACACTTTAACCATGTGAGCCTGAATCAAAACCCGGGTAGATGAAGGTTAGTAAGGCACAATCCCAGCCGTAAATAAGTGAAGCAGCCTTTTCAATTCCTTACATGGTTCTGGGTTCACCCTTTTTGTACCAGGTTTTGATTATCACTCATGTCCCGTTCCGTTGAGGCACATAGAGCCCTCCAGTTCACTCTCCATCTTCCGGCGGGTGCGCTTCCGCAACAACTCCGCGAAGCTCGGGGGGGCGCTGGCGCTCTCGCGCAGCCCCGACGGGGTGTCAGGCCATGTCCTCCACATGGAGGACGGAGGGTTTCCCTTGGGAGCGCAACAAGCGAGCAATGGACAGTTTATTGCGGGGGAGGGGGGAGGGGGGAGGGGGGGGGGGGGTTGGTGTGAACTAAGAAACTTGTTTGGAACGAGTTTGTTGTCAACTTACCATTTGGCATTCGAGCCCATCCTGTCCGTTTCAAACCCTCTTTGTTACGGTAAGTGGCGGCTCAGTTTTTGGGGTAGTCCTGGCCGACCTTAATCTCTGAGGAGTGGAGCCACAAAAGCCACATCCAAGCCGTTTTCTAGACAAACCCCAGTTGCCCGGTGGATTCCGCCCTTTCGTCCTTCTTTTTTTTGGGGGAGGGTTCCCATTTAAAGTGAATCAACCCAAAAAAGGGATGCCGAGTCATTTGTTCCCCTGAGAATCCACGGGGCATCTGAGTAAAGCATGGTTGTTGTTGGGACACATTTTACATTTTTTTCGCTGATGGTGGTTTAGTGGGACACTCCTTTCATGGACTTTATACTTTTTGGGTTTGGACCATTTTGGTGGTAAACAAAAAGTTTGGACTTTTTTTGGCCAATCAACTCAGGAAGCGAGTAGTGAGACACCCCCACTTAACTGCTAAAAGTGATGAATGTTTGCTCCCCCTCCAACGTCAACCAAGAAAGGGGCACCGAATAATTCTTCAGGACGTGCTCTTTGAGGGCAACCGGGCAGAAGAAGCTGGGGGCGCCATCAGCCTGACCGGTGGCGCGGGCGTTACCATGCGGCAGCTCGGCGGAGAAATGGTTTGGGGACTTTTGCGGGCCTCTTTGGATGCCTTGCAGTTGGTTAGGAATATGTGTTCTTTTCCAAGGTTGGTTGCAAAGGGAGTCGATTTCACTTCTGGAAATGTGTGTTGTCCTTTCCAGGGTGATTAGGGTATTGTGGGGTAGGGTAGCGCAGGGTAGGGGAGGGGAGGGTTTGGTAGGATTGGGTAGTGTAGTGTAGGGTAGGGTAGGGTTTTCTTTTCCCCGGTTGGTTGTAAAGGGAGTCGATTTCACTTCTGGAAATGCGTGTTATTATTTCCCGGGGTTCTTAAGCAAATGGAGGAGGCGGTTTGCCTATCTTATGGCGATCTCTCACCCATTCGGATATGATGATCAGATCTTTTGCTTGTATCCCTGGTTGTAGGTTTTGGGATTGCAGTAACGTTTGCAGATACTGTGACCAGTTGGTAGGTGGTTTAGCCGTCTTTCCAGTTGTGTTTGTCCATCCGCACTACCATTCTACAATTCTTGGCCCGCTCGAGACGATCGTTGCCACAGGCAGGTGGCAACCAGGGCAAGCCAGCCAAGTTCCGAAATGAAGGGGCCCAACACTAGGCATATCTAGGTCCAGTAGTCCGAAAATAGACAGACAAACAAGTTGGTACCATTATTCCAAGCTCTCAAATCTGGAGGACCTAGTCATGAAGATGAAAGTAGTTCTTTGAGATTCCTACACCCAGCCGACGGCTTGGGCTTTGCGAGGCCCTACCCAAATCTACCCTGCAGTCCATTGGGGCTTTTGGAGGCCCTCGCCCTTTCTTGGCGGCTCCCATCCATCCGGTCCCTTGGCTTTTTGGCCTTTTAGTGTTTGGCGGTGGAACCCAACGTTCCTGCACCGTCCGGTGGCCGGGCCCCTTGATTTTATCATGCTGGGCTTGTTTCTACCCAGAGGCCCCTGGGGCTTTCAATGGAAGACCCGACCCCTCCATTAGACACCCCGGAGCTGGTTGGGGGTCTCAAAACCAGGTTGTTTGAAGGCCCTAAATTTCGGGAGCCTCTGGGTAGCAAACGGTTTGGAGGCGCTTTTTGCGGAGTTCTCCGGGGCCTCTTTTAGTAATCCGTTAATACTGGCTCAACATCCCACAGGGGAGGCCAGATCCGGGGTCCCTTGAAAGGATTCCCTTTTCAGGATCCGCGCAGCTCAAGCCATCGGCGCTGCCAGCCCAACATGTCGACATGGCCGAAAAGGGGGACCTTTTCCCGGGCTCCCTAAAAGATACAGTTTGCCCATTTGAAACGTGGCTTTTTCCACCAAAATAAAGGGAAACCACCATGTACAAGGCAATGTTCAGGTGTATAATCTAAGGATCCCTCTTTTCGATAGGATTCTGTTCTTGAAACTTGTGTGGCATTTCTTTGCAGAACACTTGGAGGCCTGCTTCTTTGGTTGTAGCCAACTCCCGCCTACGTGCAAGCATCGCACATGCTTTCAAGTCCCACGCTGAGGAACATCACGTTCCGGAGCAACCACGCTGCTTCACATGGCGGGGCCATTGCCATCAATCTCATCGATGTATATCCGCTGACGGTCGAGATCAACGACACGCTGCTGCAGGACCACGGGAGAAAGAAAAAAAAAAGAGAAGAAGGAGCCCCAGGAGCCCAGGTACCATTGAGAGCCAACAGCCCCAAGGAGCCAACTGCCCATTGAGGACAGGTTTTTGTTGGTGAGCCCAGGTGAAATGGAAAGTCCCCCTGTACGGAACGCCCGCTGGGAGCGCACCGAAGCATGTTCAAGCAAATTGATGTGGCCGGGTGGCGGAACTTCCAAGGACATCCTCAAAGACTTCGGATGTGGTCTAAGCTTCGAGCCCAACGAACAATTGCGGAACTCGGAAAAGTCACAGACCCCACTCCCGATCTTGTTGAAGCGGCCCAGCAGTCTCTAGGCTTTCACTTGATTCTGATATTTAGGTTTCCAGGTGCTCATGACTCGCCACTAGAAAGCATTTCTAGGTCCGCCAGCAGTTGGTGCCCTTTCTCACCCCTTTTGTGGTTGGGAGATTCGGTTCCCCGTGGCTAAAATAGACAAAACCGAAAAAGGCTTGGTACTCTTCTTCTAGCCAGAGGCTCCCGATTTGAGACCCCCAACCTGCGGGGTGTCCAATGGAGGGGTCGGGTCTTCCATTGAAAGCCCCAAAAGCCTCTGGGTAGCCTCAAACTATTGGCGGACCTAATCACTGTCTTGGCCCAAAGGTGAGCTCGGCGAGGCGAGCCATGGGGACCCATTTCGGAGCCATGTGTGCCGATGGCAAAAGCCTGCGAAGGGCCGGACGCGCGTCTTCCGAAACGGAAGACTTGAAGTTTCATGTGCAGGATCGGCCAATTTGGGGGGGAGCCTCCCCAAAACCATTTTTCCTGAGGGAGTGTTCCATACCTGAGTCAGTCTGAGGGAGTATTTTTGGAGACCCCCCACAAAAAAGAGGAGACGTCGAGATTCGTCGTCCCCGCCGCGTCGCGCTCAAGGCGCGCCGCGTCGCGTCGCGTCGCGTAGGAGAACGAGGCCTACGGCCACGGGGGCGCCATCTCCTGCGAGGAGCTGTCGCGGCCCAGCGCCCTGACTCTGCACAACGTGAGCTTTCTGGAGAACTCCGCCTATGGCCCCTGGACTGGGCAAAAATCGTTTGAGCGGTGTTTCATGGTTGTTGTTGGGAAACAGTTTGCTTATTTGTTGCTGATTGTGGTTTAGTGGTTGAAATCCAAATCCGCTGAGCTGCTAAAATATAAACTTCTGCTCCCCTTCCAACGTCAACCAAGTTTTGTAGCATGAATATTACGAAGTAATTCATTGGACAATAAAAATACCTTGTTTTTTGGGAACAGAGCATCTCAAGTTTAACTTAATATACACATGACATTTGTAAAGCATGGCAAGATTTCCGACGATTACTGTCTATCATTTGTGTGTTCTTAAAGTTTGGTTTGTACTCTTGTAATGTTCAGGAGTGGATCCACAGATTCGCCACATCCAAACCACTTATAGATCGCAGGGCCTTTGCTCCAGGATTCGCGATCGGAGGGTTCCTGTTTGGTGTAAGC
This sequence comes from Effrenium voratum, assembly GCA_963377175.1. Taxonomy (NCBI): domain Eukaryota; class Dinophyceae; order Suessiales; family Symbiodiniaceae; genus Effrenium; species Effrenium voratum. Next base: position 76,860 of record CAUJNA010000666.1, on the reverse strand, counting down.
ACCCCACCCACAAGCGGAGGATTTTTGGTTTGATGTGGCTGTGATGCAGAATTCCCCCCACCCAAGCTTCAGAGGATCGGACGGGGCCAAAGCTGAGAGTCTCTGTTGCCAAGCTGGGTACACTGCGGACACTTCTTCATAGCTGCCCGCCTAAGTGACATGTGTGTTATAGGGAGCCCCAAAGCGTGGAACCCAGCACGAGCCTTGATGTCTCCAGGCACCAAATGTTCCCCAACAGGTGCCGACCAGTAGGTGCCGACCAATCCCAAGAGGGGCAGCGACTGATGGGCGAAGCTTTTGGGACCATTTCCAGGAGGAAACCCCTCTTTGGGGGGCCCCTGACAACCATGGGAAATGCATTGCAAAAACCATAGGTGTTGGTTTTGGCCGATTTGGCAGAGAAATAGATGGCCCTGGTTTACCAGGTGGTGTAATGGAGGGGGAGGGAGCCTAAATAAGCCCTTTTTTCGCCCCCAATAACGGCTTATTGGGGCTCCCTGCCCCCCCCCCCCCATCCCCATCCCCCCCAGTCCCCGTGACTATGTCCCAAACCCACCGAGCTCAGGGGACGGTGCGGGGCTGCGCTTTGCCTGCTCCCAGCTGCGCCTCAGCAACACCTCCTTCCGCCGCAACGTGGCGGCGGGCAACGGCGGCGCCTTGAAGCTCTACAGCCAGCTGCAGTGCGGCGAGGAGAAAAACAAATCCCCGAGAGAGCCGCCCGACGCCGGGATCCCAGTTTTGGCCGTGGTCAAAACCGGCAAAAACGGGATGGATGGGATTGGTGTTTTTCCCCGAGAGACCGGGATCCCATTTTTGGCCTTTTGGCCGTCAAAACCGGCAAAACCGGGATACCACTTTGGATTGGTGAGAACAAACCACCCATGTTAGAACCTATTTTAGTGGGGAGTGGGATGTTCACTGGGTGTACGATTTGGATTTTGACCCATGGCCATTTTGGTCCCTTAGTGTGAACATCTTGAAGGGTTCTTAATATTCTAGGTCCTGCAGTAGTGCCCTTTCTCACGCCTTTTTTGGTTGGGAGGGTTCCCATACTAAAATAGACTACAGAAAAAGGGTACCCTTATTCTAGCCTCTCTACTGGAGAACCTCGCCTTGAAGGGCTCAAACAAACATGTCCAAATACTTCTCGGGTGGATTCCCTTGAACATGTTGCGAATGCCACTTCTTTGAACCCTGTTTGAGCAGGTGCTTCTTATTGTGGCCGTGGCTCCTTTATTGCAATCTTGGGTAGGATCCAAAAAACAACGGAATCTGGGCACTGCTCAACGATTTTCTTTACTAGTTAGCTGGGGATAAGTCTACCAATTCATCGCGAGCGATTCCACAGGTTCGGGGGCATCAAGTGTTGTATTTTGGCCTTCCCTTCTCCCAGTTGCCCAGTGGTACCCTTTTTTCCCCCTTTTTGGGGGAAGGGTTCCCCTTTAAAGTGCAGCAACCAAGAAAAGGTGCCCTTCTTTTCCCGTCAAAATCCACTGGGCATCTGAGTTATTCGACAAACCCACCGCTGGGCTCTTGCCCCGCCGCCACTTGAGCATGGCAAAACGATGGCCGGTCAAAATCACCCCCGTTGAAGTTCAATGGATCCCTAGTCGGTTTGTCACACTCTCCAAGCCCAAAAGGCTTCTGTTTGTTGGCCGGGACCCACTTTTCATTGGGCGGGTTGCCCGCCGAACTGAAAAAAGGAAAACGCACTGGGGTTGGTTCTACCAAAAAAAGAACACGCCCTGGGCTTTGCTCTACCAGGATTGAACTGCACCCTTTGCTTGTGGAGCCTGGGGCCACCCCCAGGGGGGGCTGAAGCCAGCTGAAACCTCGCAGATTGGGACGCCGGGTCTCTCCAGACCTGGTTTGCTTCACCATTCCGATTTACCAGAGTCCGAGAAGAAAAAAAAACACAAAACGATAAGCTCAGGTGATAACCCCCAACAGCATGCGGTGCTCGTTTTAGTGCTCGCCCCACGCCGCAGTCCTTGCAGAACCTCGTGGAACTCTCGTGGAACCGTGGTGGAACCCTTGTGGAACCCTCGTGGAACCTTACCTCAGGGCCGCCCCAGACCACCCCGGAGCCTATCTGGGCTGAGACCCCAAAGCTTTCAGCTGTTGGGGAAAAAACAAAAAAGAAAAAAAGGAAGAAGCAAAGTACCGTGGCGCGAAAATTCGGGAAGGGCCAGCTCTGCAAGAAAAGGTTGGTAGCCAGCCACTCGTGTGCGACGTCAGGAGACGCTCTTCGAGAATGTGGAGCTTCTGGAAAACAGGCGCCTGGCCGAGGTGTTATTCCCCAAAAGATGCCTGAGCGGTTCAACAGATATGGCTGTGGTGGTGAAAACCGGCAAAAACGGGATCCCACTTTGGATGGGATTAATTCACCACCCATGTTAGAACCTATTTTAGTGGGGATTGGGATGTTCACTGGGGTACGATTTGGATTTTGACCCATGGCCATATCCGCAAGGTCCTTTTGATGGTAGTGGCTTCCCTCTGTAGTGTCCCACCCCCCCCAAAAAAAATACATAGAAATATGGGGAGTGGAATAAATGGGAGCGGCCCCATTTTGAAGATTCGGGAGGTTCCGGGACGCTGAAGAGTCACCAGCAACCAAAAGGAGCAATCCTTCCACGTGATGGGAACCGGCGGTAACCAGCCCATAAATGGCAAGGAAGTACAATTCCAACACCAGTACATATGTGTTTTTTTCAATAGGGGAGTCCCTGTGTAAGCCAAAAAAAATCAAGGTGAATTCGCTTTCCTCTAACCCATCTATGGTTTTCCTTTATTCGGGAATCCCCAAATTCGGTTCATTCCAACCCCCCATGACTCATGACATTCTCTATCGCGATCGCAAGACCTGGTTGTGGCTCAAAATTGAACCGCCAGGGCCAACCGCAGGCTTTAGTCTACGGCTTCCTGTAAGTGAATCCCCTAAACCCTAAACCCTAAAATCCTAAACCCCAAGCCCTAAGCCCCAAGTTCGGTTCATTCCCAACACATGGACTCCTTCCATCCCCCATCGCAAGACCTGGGGAGACGCCAAAAATCCCGCGACGCCAAATCGAGCCGGCGCGCCGAATCCAGCGACGCAGCGAGGGCCAAGCTCGGGGCCGGGGTCTTCTTCAGCTACGCGGATCCCAGCTGCGCGGTGCCCACCCAGGCGACCGAACTCCGCCGAGCGGGTTGGTCCACCGAACGCGACGGCTTGAAGTCGACCCGTTTTTCTTGGTCCCCCCAGCAATTGCTGCTAACTTTCTCACCCAACTTTTTTGGTTGGGTTTTTTTTGGGTTCCCCTAAGATAGACGAAACCGGACAAAAAATAGGGTACCAACTTATCCTGACCTCCAGCTACTGGAGGACCTAGGTTTGGTTTTTTGCGCCGCCGGGGCCGGTTTCGAGCGGTGGCGAAACGCGAAACGTGGGGCCTTGTCATCCGGCGCCTGCAGCTTCTTGAACTTAACCGCAAGTTTCCAGGAACCCTCCAACATACCTTCCTTTTGAGCATACCCCAACCCTCCCATGATGATAGTTGCTTTCATGGAAAAATCCGGGGTATGCTCAAAAGGTATGTTGGAGGGTTCTTGGAAAGTTAGACTCGCTTCTTGCAGCCGGAGGCGTCCGGCTTTCAGTTGCTTCTTAGCTGGCTTGGTGGTGGTTTCCATTTCGCCCACAAGGCTTGTCGCAGGGGATCTGAGGTCCCAGCAAAGGTGATTCGCTGAACGGAAAATGGTCATGAGTCGCAATATGTAGCAACCTTCGCGAGGTTGATTGGATGGATGAGTTGGATTGGTTTGGGTTTGGCTTGTCTTGATTTGACTGGATTTGTTTGATGCAGTTGATTTGCAAGATGTTGAATTGATTTGATTGAGTTGACTGAGTTTCACTGGTTTGATTGGGTTGATCCATTTGACTGATGTGATTGATTTACTGTTCTGATTGTTCTGATTGTTCTGATTGTTTTGTTTGATCTGTTTGATTTGTTTGATTTGATTGGTTTGGTCGGTTTTGCTGGCTTGATAGGTTTGTTGGTTGGATGCATGGTTGGGTTTGTTGACTCTGTTTGGTGGGTGGGTTTGGTTTGGTTGAGTTTGGTTGGTTGGGTTTGTGGTTGCCGCGGTTGGTTGCCTGTTTGTTTGTTTGTTTGTTTGTTTGTTTGTTGGGATGGGTTGGGTTGGGTTGGGTTGGGTTGGTCGGTCGGTTGGTTGGTTGGTTGGTTGGTTGCAGATTTTTCCCTTCAAGCCTCAACCACCCTTTTGGCTTCCTCACCCTTCCCGGACATTCCTGGCAAAAGCCCGAGGGTTCCCCCCAACCCGACCGACCCCAACCCGACCCGATCCAAGCTCGAGGGTCCGGACGGCGCCTGGGCCACCTCCGTCCCCTCGGCCTGGCGCTGGGCCGACTTCCCCGGCGCCGTGCGCGGCAACGCGGCCACGCTGCAGGGGGACCTCCAGGCGCGAAGCTGGCGCGAGCTTTCGCGCGGGCCGGCTGGCGCTTTCGGCCTTCGGCCTTCGCGGCCCTGAGTGGCTTTTTTTTTTTTTTTCTTCGGAGGTGTTGCACTACTTTTCGGAGGTGTTTTTTCGGAGGTGTTTCGGAGGTTTTTCCGGCCCCCCCAGCCCACTTGCGCATATTCCATGTCCATCATATAAGCCCCTGGGCTTGGTGGTCGCTGCAAACCTGGGAGCGGATCGATCGGCTTGTCCTTGGAGTTTGCCTTTGGGGCGTCGGGGAGTTTCAGTGGGTTTCCTTGGTGGCTCCCAGCCATCCGGTTCAACTTAGCTTTTTGGCTTATTAGTCTTTAGTGGAAAACTCCTCCATTTAGCTCACTAAAAGTCAAGCTTTTAGTGGGGGATCTGAGGACAGCTCAGTTTCATCGTCGGCTAGTCATAAGTTTGATCAAAAGGTCCCTTCGTTGGAAAACCGCAAAAGAGAAAAAGAGGATCGACTTTCCCACATGGGTGTGGCTCAAAATTACACAGGAGGGGTTACGCGGGTTTTGGTCCATGTTTCCACTTACCAGGGTGCCATTTTGGAATTCCGGTTTTTTGAGCCACGGCCACATGCGAAGGAAGTCCGCCATGGTCACGTGGCCCAAGGAACTAGGCCCCTGAGTAGTGCGTTTGCCATGGCCAAGTTTCTTCCGGCCGAAAACTCTGAGAGGACCTAGAATGATTGATCAACCCCCATCTGATTCAGACCTCGGGGCGAAGGCCATGAGCATGGTCCATCCCCCACATCGGCGCTGGGTCTTGGTTCCCGAGTTGGCCGCCCGGTTCCTTTGGTTTTTAAGTTGTGTTTTTTTGAGGTTTGGTTTAGTGACGGGGTGTCCATTCAACTGTAATCCACAACTTGCGAGATGTATTCGCAGAAAATCAGCCCAGCTTATGGACTTGCGATCAACCATGAAACACTTTTTTTGTGTGTGTTTTCGCCCAGTGGCCAGCCAACTAGCTGACTATCGAAGTAGACAAGTAGCAATCCCATCCAAGTAGCGGAGCTGGCTCGCGTTTGCTCGCGAGCAAACTTGCTGGCCTAGCCAGCTACCTTGTCTGCCTCGCTAACATGCGTAGCCGATCAAATGGCATGACGATCCAAGCAGCTAGCCAACCAGCCAATTCGCCAAACGGCTTAGTCTTGAACTAGCTACCCAAGCGGAGCTAGCTGGAAGACAACTGTGCTTGGGTTGTGACCTAGTTGGTTGGGTAGCCAACTAGCGAACTACCTAGGCTATACAGCTCGAAAAGGCTAATCGCTGAAGTGGCAAACTAGCTAGCTAGGAAGCCAGCCAGTATCTGGCTAACTAGCTTGCCAATTACAGCTACCATATAAATTAGCTTTTTGCCGTGCAAATTAACTATCTAGCTAGCCAAGCAAACCAGCAAGTTAGCTTAGATCTCGAGCTATCCAACTTTTTCACCAGCTAGGTAGCTGGCAAGCGAGTTAACTATTCATCTTGACATCACACCCGGGCAGTGCGGGCTGCCACGGGCCTTGCGCGAGCGCAGTCAGCAAGCAGCGTGGGCACCGATGCACAAAGGCAATTGGCACGCTTGCAAGCATTGGCAGTTCACGGGAAGCACCTGCCAAACTATATAGTGCTATTAATCAACGCTAATGAAGCTTCCGTTCGCTAGCTTCATTATAAGGCACATGTTGAAATCCGTATTGCGTCATTTTCGATTTCTTGTTCACAATCATCAGACAGTCAGTCTTCTGGACAACCAGCTTGTGCTAAAGGAGGTGCCATGTCACTGATAGAGACTCAAATAGAGAGTGGCAAATGATCTTGCTGGTGCTCAGCTGGGAATGAGGGAATGACCCCGACAAACCATCCAACTGGTGGTTTCCCTTTTTATTGAATCCAACCAGAAACGGTTCATTCAACCACATCCCCTAGTTCTCGCACCAGCAAATCATTCCACGGAGCTGCGGACGGCTTTTGGAATGTCTCAGGCCACCATGCCCGAGAGAATCGAGCTCGCCTGCGGCAAAGGTGCGCCTGGAAGCCTTAGGCTTCGCACTGCATCTTCACTAAACCGAATTTCTTGCGAAGTCAACTCTGCGGTTCTGCGTCCTCACTGAGTGGGGGTCTGTCCTTTTTTTAGGCACCCCCCCCCAAAAAAAAAAGAAAGGAAGAATTGAGCGGTCTTCCTTTTGGCCCTCAGTTCTTGAAAAGGAACAGCTCCACCGGGCCAGTGCGGAAGTGGGGCCGCAGCAGTCGTCCCCAGATGGCCCCCGGCCTCGTAGCGCAATTCGCTCGCCAGGCAACTGCACCGAGCTGGGCCTGATCGGCACGGAGCTGGGCCAGATCGAGATCGCCGGCTTCCCAGGGGTCCTCCTGTACTTCACCGCCAGCCTCAGGGCCGCGCGGCCGGGAAAAATGCGAACCTTCTGGTTGCGGGGGGTTGGGCCCTGAGGCTGAGGGGTTTTCCGGGGAGGAATTTTAGAAAAGATGGCCTCAGGTCGAAATGGGCCTTTGGAGCTTTTGGTTTTTTTTTCAGGTTGGGGTCGTGTTCAGTCATGGCCCCTGAGTTTTTTCGACAGATCAATGTTGAAGGGGAACCACTGGGGGCTTGGCTTGGGCTTGGTCCGGAATCCGAATGGGAGGGAAGTGGAGAGGTTTGGGCTGCACAAAGGCGCTTAAGGCCCCACTTTTCCCTTTGCAGTGGCTTCCCTTTTGTAGCGGTCTCCTGAGCTGTCCAGCTGACCCACGGGGAACAGTCCGGGGAACTGCGGGTGTGGTGGCGATTTGTTTTTCTCCGCGCGAGTATGCGTGCCAGACACGTCCATTTGGGCGACTGGGAGACGGCCAGAGCTAGCAGAAGTGCCATTGTGCAGGGGGAATCCTAACAACCTCACACGACCGAATTCACCCCAAATGGTGGTTTATATGGGGAATGGCCCCGCAACCACCTTATTTCAGGCAGATTGTGGCACCAGCAAGATGGGCGCATTGTGGAGATATTCATTGCTTTTAGTTTCAAGCGCGGCATGAGAAAAGAGAGGCCGGGATTTTTAGGGAAGAGAGATAAAGGAAGAGATCCGCCGGTCGCGTCATTTCAAGACAGGCCGCACACCTTGGAAGTCGAAGATGTGGCCACTTTTGCAAATTGGCACTGCCCCCCCCCCCTCTCCCGGGCTCGCCCGATCCATGCTAACTGGCTTGGATCCAGCAGGATAGTTTCGGGCAAATCTACGTGGATGACACCCTCACTTTGGAGCTCGAAGTGTCCAAGACGCTGCCTTGCGTGCTGAAAGGCTGGCATTGGATTCGCCTGATTTGTTTTTGTTCCCGTTGGGCCGGCAAACCTCTGTGCCTGGGTTTACTTGTAATTCTGTGTTTCGGTCGCCTTGGTATCTAGCTGGCAGGTTTGAGCTGTGCGTCGTATATTTTCATGGCAGCCGCAGAATTGGATCTGAATGATCTGACCGGATGAGCTTGTCAGTTTCGGCATTTGCCTTGTTGCTGTCCATCCTGTTCTCCAGGTGCGGTGAAGCATCGCTTCACGGAAGGCGTTGCAGCAGTGCAATCCGCGACCTCGGCATGTTGTGATCACCCGTCTTGCGCGTGACCCTCCAGCTTTCAAAGGCTTTCAGACTTTGTCCATTGCAGTCCTTCACGCCAGCTGCAGGGAGGAAATTTGAAAGTTGGGCCACTTCAAGACTCAAGTTCGTCCCAGGTACGAGTCGTGGCCTCCGAAGAAGGGGCTTGGAGTCCCTTCTGCAGCATCTTGGTGCGGCTTCCCTTGTCCATCTACGAGCTCCAGAAGGCCGTTGTGTGTCGTGTTGTGTGTGCAGTGCCTTTGACCTATTGTGCTCGTCTGTGCGCTGTGTAACGTGTATGTGTGTACGCGTGTCTATGCATGCGTGTGAGCATTGATAATTGTAAACGCTTCGCGCTCCAATAAGTTGGTTGTAGAGCGTGCGTGTGCGAGTGCATGCATGTGCGCGTGCCTGTGTGTGTGTGTGTGCCGGCGTGTGCTGTGTTCGTGTGGTGTGGTGTGGTGTGGTGTGGTGTGTGGTGTGGTGTGGTGTGGTGTGGTGTGGGTGTGTGGGTGTGTGTGTGTGTGTGTCCAACCCTGTAGCTAAGGGAAGCGACCTGCGGTTTCCATTTCTACTTTGCCAGTTGCAACCACCAGCAATTTTGAATTCACTGCAACCCGTTGAAGTCAAGCTCATGATGATGTACAACCATTTGAGTTTCTGTGCCTGGAATTCGCTGGAACCCGTTGGAGTCATGCCAGCCCGGAGAGTTCCTGCAGTGGTCAAGAGCTGGCGTCTGATGAGTATGACTTTTAGAGGCCACGAGCAGCGAACCTCTGACGAAACTCCAATTTCGCATCGTGCATGTCCTCCCAGATCAGCCTTTGTGGCGTACTATCTTCCTCCATAGAAAATGGAAAAAGAGAGGAGCCGGAACAACTTGCTATGTCAGGAGGGGATAGAGCACAAGTGTGTTCATGCCGGTTGTTGGTGTATGTTGATGTTGCCCTTCCACGGAGGGTCACCCTGATGCTGAGTCCCATGATGTTTTCTGAACAATGCATGCCTCCGGCCCTCTGAGAATCTACCTCTCCTGGCCCACTGAATTTTTGCCTTGTTGGAGCTGACTTGATGTCGTATTCGATGTCTGTGAGCTCTTCAGTGCTCGAGCTCAGATCCGACAAACTCCAAACGAACTTTCTGCCATGTCTCGCTGGCAAGAGTGTTCTTGGCGGAGTTCGTCAAAGAATTGGGATCAGTCTTGGTCCAATGACGATTGGCGCGGTGATGGCCACCCGGCCCGCGCCACCCCAGGTTCAAGCTGGCACGCCAGACCCTCCAGCTGGCAGACCAGGGCAAAGCCCGCAACCCCTGTACAGATTTCGAGCGAGCCCCGATTTCCGACAGTAGTCTTCGTGTGTGTTTCGCCTCGGGCGGTTCTTCACATTGGTCCACCGGTGATGCCTTTTGGGATTCTAAAGTGTTGGGAGGCCACCACACAGCACTGTTCAGCCGACTGCATGAAGCCAAAAGGCAGGCATTGCAGGAAGGCAGGTCGATGACCTCAAGTTGCATGAGCTTAGCTACCATGGAATTCAAGAGTATTCGCTGAGGTTGTTAAGCGAAGGACGATTCCAAGGTTTGGTGTACACAAAAAGTGTGGCCGAAACGATTTTTGTTCAGGCTTTGCTTCAGGCCACCAGGGAGGCAGCTGTAGATTTGGATCTCTTGGCTGCCGCCCTGCACAGTGATGGCCCACCCGACAAACACAAGGAAGCTGTTCGTTTTGTGACGCCATTAGTGGCTCGGCTGGTGTCATTGATGCAAGAGCTTTCTCCTTCCACCGGCTCGTCTGGCGAAGCCCACGAGTTAAAGCGACGCCGGGAGAAGATGCAGTCATTAGGCATTATTTGACACCTCGAAAAAGGTCAGCCGAGGAGCTGGACCCTTCTGATCCAGCATCTGCAAAGCAGCCTCGCACAGAACCACCCACCCTCCCTGAATGTTTGCTTGCACCGTACCGGCCCGGAGGGGCACACAGAGACCTTTCTAACCCAATGGGTCGAGAAAGTGACCGGCAAAATGACCAAGGCCAAAGCCTCTCAGTTTACCAGTTACACGCCTGCTTCGAAAGCAGGACCGGGCGACCTTGCAACAGGCTGCCACCCAGTACGGCCTTGACCCTTCCCTGGTTCACAAAATGGCCAACCGCAACCTGACCACCAGTCAGTACCTCGCAGCTTGACTAGCTGCAGAGGCCGAACTAAACCGCACGGGCTGAGAGAGGGACTTTTTAATGCATGACCTTTGTGAATTAAGGGCTGCCGTGTCTTTTTTTCTGCATGAGCTTACTGACGTGTCTAAGGCCAATCTTTTATGGGCACAAGGCCTGCTGCATCTTTCTCTCCTGTTTCATTTTGCAAGTGGAGACCCCAACAGTCAGACCCAGTGTCTTCGCCAGAAGTGTCTCGAGATGAATGTCGCTCCTGCCAGTTATCGATGGGACACTTTTCCTGTCCCTTGCGCTGTTTATTGTACAGCACCAGTTGAGCCTGGAAGCCGCGGCGGTATTACAAGCAACCCAGTCAGATGATCTATGTCGGCAGCACTTCCGTCTCTGTTGCAAGAAGAGAGTGTGATCGCCATGCGGTGCTGCGCCGCCTGGAGCACACCCCTTGTACACAAGCTGAATTCTCGTTGCGGTATTGGAAAAGTAAGTAGAGCTTTCACAATTACACACTTTTCAAGCTGTCATCTCATGAGAACTACCGGCAGGCTTGGGTCCCTGAAGATCAGTTGATTGCAAAATGGCAGCCTCGCCTAAATTACCCTTTTGTCACCCGGTTTCTACAATGACAAAGAAAAGCACTGGGATTTCGAGCGGCACCTAGAACGCGACAAAGCGTCTCTTTTTGCTTTGGACGAAGACTATGGCTGAAGTTGCGACGTCGCCTGTTCTGTCGCACAGCTCCTGTCCCTTCCCATGTGACTCGTAAACAAGCTTGGGAACTCCTTTTCGGCCTCACGAGCTGCCTCAAGTTATTCGGTCTACGCGATTTACCGATGATGAATTTTTTCACTCATCAAACTGACGCACGCTCTAGAACAGCCAGCCCGCGGCCGAACCCTGGGCATACTACGGTCTGCCTGCAGGTTTCGACAGATGACATGGTCTACCTGCTCTTCGTCTTCTCTCCGGCTTCCTTTTCTTGCTCACGCCAGTTTCCAGCGCAATGTCGAAACTTTGTTGAGACAGCACGCCATTCTCCCTTTCAAGCATGTCCTCATTCCTTTTCATCTTCCTTCACACCGACTCCGAGAACAAGCTCAGGACAACGTTGCGGAACTACTTTTCAATTTTAGATGGTGGGAGGATAAGCTGGACCACTCAATGCCAGCTCCCTGCACTTGTCAAGAACTCATCAGACGGTTTCCATCCTTGGCCGAGTATCGTGCAGGACCGGAGAACCACGTCGTCGCGGGTCTTGACCAGCTCAACACGCATGAGCACGGTTTTTCCGTTACCTTGGGCTCCAACTCATGCTTTCCCAGCAAGTCCCGTCTCTTTGACACAGTTCTCCCCCACTTTGAAAAATGGAGGAAGCGCCATTGCATCCCGAATCAGGTCAGCCCAGGTAGCTGAACCAGCTACCGCGCACCAGTTGGAGAACAGTCCAGCGTATCAAGCACCTCCTCCAGCATGTCAGTGCTGCATTGTGAAGATCATGCCCCCAAACGTGTTGTGCTCTTTTGTCCTCGTCTATACTTCTGCACTGCGCGCCAAACATGGAGTGACCCCTCTGTTTTTCAGTCCCTTCCAGGCACAACCCAGTCGTGGCAACACACCGTGTCAAGATTAGTGGGACCAAACTTACGAAAGGGCTACGCATGGGGCATTCGGTCAAGCAGAAGCAGCCCTCTTCCCCGCGGCCTCACCTTGCTGAAGAGGAAGAAGCCTTTCCAAGTTGCACGAACCATCAACTGAGTCAGGCAACTGATCTCAAAGGCCTTCTGGGCATGATGTCCGTTGGGAAAGTACTCAGGTCTGCCACGGATCAAGTTGGCCTAGATCCATCCTCAGGCCAGTACTCGTTCAGTTTTTTCGCCAAGGTTTGTGACAAGCAACCTTGGTCGGATGACTGGAAACATTGGGTTTCTGGCACTTCCCACTCCACCAAGAACCAGGATGACGTGTTGCTGCTGGGGTTCTTGGAAACGGTCCACCATAAGGCCAACACATCCCACGAAAACAACCTGACTAGGTTGTATCCCTTGGTGCATTCGCCGGCTGCAGACAGGCGTTGGGCCGTCAGAGAGGCAGCCGCACGTTTGGACTGTGTGGCAATTTGCAGCAAGTCCCAGTTCAGTTATTTCAGCAGAGCTGACTCGCAACCAAGCTTTGGGACCTCCGCGCTCCCAATTCAGAACGATGACAACTGGGGCCGGTGGACCCCCGCCGGCCCGCGCCACCGCCAGCTCCAGAATCGGTGATGCACCTGCTTTTTGTCTTGTTCTTCTTGTTCGGGCTCGTTTCTTTGGTTTGTGTGTCTCTTTGTTTCTTTTATGGGTTGCATTGCTGCGGCGTCCGCCCTTGGGCCAAAATCCATTTGAGCAGTCCATAATTCGATGTCATTGCCTTTTGACTCCGACACTTTCAGTGTAGAAAACCATTACGCATGCTGCCGACTACCTTGAGCTTCGAACTTGAGCTCCGAACGCGCGGTGCTGATATGGTCCACGGTAGTTTCTGATATGCCGTGTGCAGTTTTCTTGTCTGCGGGACCTTTGTTTTCCTGTTTTGGTTAGCTTTTCACTAATGATATGGAGCATCTTACGCCGATTGCCATGATGTCATTCAATGACTTGTGTTTAATTTGGGCAAACATTGTGCCCTTCAACAGGATTTGTTAAATCCGGCCTCGCTTGTGTTTCCTTGTTCGGTCAGGCGACCGATTCCACCGCACAATAAGATGGTGCATGAGCCACGGAGTGTATTGGAGATGGCCCATATGTTTCTCTTGGTTCCCTTTCTTCTTGGTTGCTGGATTCCCTGTGCGTTTGCCCAAATGTTAGCTTTGAAACTAAGGGCCGGATGCTGACCACATGGATACCACCGGCAGCTTTAGCCTTCCGAGCTACAGTCACCAGTGCGCCCGGGTCCATTGATTTTGTGCTTTATGGGTTCCCTCTCTTCTTGACGACTTGGATTCCCTGCGGACCTCCGTTCATGTTACTGTTCTTGATTTATGTCACGACTAGCCAGAAGAGGCTGCAAGCCAGATGGCGGCCATGCTGAGACATTGCTAGATCTTTTAATGCGGTTGATGTCCTGACCAATACCAGGATAGCTTATTGTGTTGTCTGTTCTTGTGCGTATGTGTGTGTGTGAGTGTGCGTGTGTGTCCAACCCTGCGGCCCAGAGGCGCAAGCGCCTGCGGGTTTCGCCCTCCGATTTGCAGTCGCTGGCACGTCCGAAAGCATTGGAATCCTGACCTATTTCTTGCCCAGGTCCCCCTCTCTTCCTCTTTTTTTCTTTTTTTTCTTCTTCCTTGGTTGCTGGATTCCCTGTGCGCTGGTCCAAATGTTAAGTTTTTGGTTGCGGCTATATGAAAGCAAGAGCCAGGTGAAGCTGAGAGCCAGATGGCGGCCACGTTGATTTACCTACCGGCCCCTTCAAAGCAAAGCATTGTATGCCCTAACCAATGCCATAATGGCGGATTGTGTGTGTCCAACCCTGTAGCTAAGGGGAGCGACCTGCGGTTTCCATTTCTACTGTGCCAGTTGCAACCACCAGCAATTTTGAATTCGCTGGAACCCGTTGAAGTCAAGCTCATGATGATGTACAACCATTTGAGTTTCTGTGCCTGGAATTCGCTGGAACCCGTTGGAGTCATGCCAGCCCGGAGAGTTCCTGCAGTGGTCAAGAGCTGGCGTCTGATGAGTATGACTTTTAGAGGCCACGAGCAGCGAACCTCTGACGAAACTCCAATTTCGCATCGTGCATGTCCTCCCAGATCAGCCTTTGTGGCGTACTATCTTCCTCCATAGAAAATGGGAAAAAGAGAGGGGCCGGAACAACTTGCTAGGTCAGGAGGGGATAGAGCACAAGTGTGTGTGTGTCTCTGTGTCTCTGTGTCTCTGTGTCTCTGTGTCTCTGTGTCTCTGTGTCTCTGTGTCTCTGTGTCTCTGTGTCTCTGTGTGTCTGTGTGTGTGTGTGTTTGCGTGTGTGTGTGTGTGTGTGTGTGTGTGTGTGTGTGTGTGTGTGTGTGTGTGTGTGTGTGTGTGTGTGTCTGCGTGCGTGCGCGTGCGCGTGCGCGTGCGCGTGCGCGCGCGCGTGTGCGTGTGTGTGTGTGTGTGTGTGTGTGTGTGTGTGTGTGTGTGTGTGTGTGTGTGTGTGTGTGTGTGGGTGCGTCGGTGTGCGTGTGCGTGTGGGGCGCGCGTGCGCGCAACGCTCCTTGCAACTTCGGAGCACGAGCCGCGCCTTACGCCGGCGCAGGGCTATCTGTTTGGACTCTCGCAGGTCAGCACTGCAGAGGTGCGAGTGGCCATGGGCAATTCTTACTTGGACTGCCCCGAAGGCCACATCTCAGAGAAGAAGGTGAAGGCAGGGGCCCTCTCAGGACTTGGAGGTTCCCCATTCTTCCCTCCCCGCCGCCGCAGCACTTTTGCGTCCATGACGCTGTTCTGGAGCCCCTCTTGCGTGCCTGTTGTTTTTGGGAGCTGGGCTAGCTCGAGTTTGGTTCTCTCAGGTGAAGTTTTGTGTTCATATCTACATGTTTCTACCAAGTTGTTTCCTGTTATGTGCAGCACTTTTGAGTCATGGTCGCGTTTCCTTCATTTTCTGCGCTTGCTGGACTCAAGACTCAATGGCCTCAGGCCCAAACGCCAGTTTTGGATCTCAGACGCACGATTTCCGGGACTCTCGGCCTTCATCCAGGGCAGGCAACATGCTTCAAGCGTGGAATTGTCACCCTTGAGGGGGGGCGGGCGCTTGGTGCTTTAAAACGTCTTTGGGTTCTCAGGACTCGTTGGAATTTTGGTCCAACCCTTCCGCAAAAACGCTTGTAACTGTTTTCAACCGTTTGATTAGAAGCCTTGGACTCAAGATTCGGCCTCGGACAATTTGGACAGAGTACTGAGGCTCTTGAAACCAAGCATGCATTCAAGCGCTTTAAGGCATTGCATGTGAAGCGTTTGCTGGATTGCTTCTCTCTTGAACCTACCAACGCAGTAAAGTCTTTTCAAGCATAAAGATCGGAACTTTGAAGCCATTTGCGCAATGAATGGACTGTGACTCAACCGTTTTGAGAGGTCTGGGAAAAGGATGGACATAACCCTCAAAGTACAAGTAGACTGTTTGCAGTCAAGTGCAGATGGTTTATGCGGGATGGTCCCCTCAACACGCTTTAAAACGCATAAAGCTCACTTTAGAATCCAAGATTCCAGGTTCATGACTCCCAGCGCTCTAGCCCTTGAATCTTGAATCCAGCACGGCCCCCTGAACCCTCAATGAACGCAACACCATATCTGTATTGTTGCTTGCGTGTTCGGATATTTAGAATATTTAGATATTTGGTTAATGTTTGGTAAGTGCGAAGGTACCCCCAACAAAACACCAGGGTCTTGGTTCCGGCCTGGATTCGTTCCCGGAAAAACTTGGGGCTTGGCCGTTTGAAGTTTGGTTTCGGCGCAGGGCCTGTGGCAGTGCAAGCCCTGCCCGGCGGGGACCTTTGAAGCTCTGGGCCAGTGCCGGGCCTGCGGCGTTGGGACCTTCTCCATGGAGGCGGCGGCGGTCGTCGGTCCCCCAGCCAGTCGGTGCACGACTTCTCTCCTACTAAAGTAGACCTTCCTGAAAAAAAAGACAGAAACAAAACCGTAGACAACGGTACCAACTTATTCTAAGCTCTCAAATCCGGGTCCGGACCTAGTTATTTTTCCCCGAAAGCAGCTAAGCATTGCGAAATCGCCAGCCTGATCGCGCTGCCAAACTTGCGCGAGCCAACTTGCACGAGAACAGTTTGCACGAGGCCAAACTTGCACGAGCCAACTTGCACGAGCCAACTTGCGCGCAGCCAAACTTACACGAGTCAACTTGCACGAGAACAACTTGCACAAGAAATCACACAGCCAATCTTGCACGAGACATGTGGACACGAAAGTAGTTAGTTGGTTTCTTAAGGCGGCGCGGTGGAACCGAACCCATCCTGCGAAATGACAGGGGTTGGCGTGGTCAATGTCCAAGAACTGAGGTCGTTTTACGATTTGTGATCTGTGCGGGGGGATTGGCGTGGCCGATGTCCAAAAGCAACTTTTACGATTTTTTTGGGGGGGAGTTGGGGGGGGGGGGTCGGCGGCTTGAACAGCTCACTGCCTGAGTTCCATTTCGGACTTTAAGCTTTTTGGGAGTTGGACGACTTTTTTTGGCCAGCCCACTCAAGTGAGATAGGGTTTTCCAGTAAACTCCAGTAAATGCTCCGTTTTCACTCGAATCCAGTGACCCAACTGTTGAACTTCTCTGCGTACAGGAGCCGGAAAGCTGGGAGACTGGATCTTACCCGCTGTTGGCACCGCCAAATTGAGAAAAGAGCTTGAATTTGGCTGGACCTTTCTGGAGAGCTAGTTGGCGAGCTGCTTGGATTTTCAATCTTTGTTGACCAGGTGTTTGAATTTGGAAAATGTTGTTGGAGTTTGATCCCGAAAGCATTGCGAAGGGTTCTTCCGTGCAGAGCTCTTGGCCAACTTGCGCAGAGTAGCTTGCACAGAGTCACCAGCATGGAGATATCAGGAGCTCTTGGTCAACTTGCGCAGAGTAGCTTGCACAGAGTCACCAGCATGGAGATACCAGCATGGAGATACTCGCGCAGAGTTACTAGCACAGAGTAGCTTGCACAGAGTTACCAGCATGGAGATACTTGCGCAGAGTCACCAGCATGGAGATACCAGCATGGAGATACTTGCGCAGAGTCACCAGCATGGAGTCACCAGGAGTCGCTTGCGCAGAGCCAAGTGCAAAGAGCCAAGCGCATAGAGCCAAGTGCTCAGAGCGAAGTGCAAAGAGCGAGGTGCAAGGAGCCAAGTGGCCAAGTGCACAGAGCTAAGTGCACAGAGCCAATGTGTGTCTGTCTGGCTCTCTCCCTCTCTCTCTCTCTCTCTCTCTCTCTCTCTCTCTCTCTCTCTCTCTCTGTTTCTCTCTCTCTCTCTCGCTGTCTCTGTCTCTGTCTCTGTTTGCCTTTGCGTCCGTGTCGGTGTCTGCGTCTGTGTCTCTGTGTGTGCGTGTGTGTGTGTGCATTGTCTCTGTGTGTGCATGTGTCGCTGTGGGATGCTGTGGGTTTGTGCTTCTCTCGCTCTCTCTGTGTTTATGCGTGTTTGGTCTCTTTTTTGCCTGTTTTTCCCTTTGCCGTTGTCGTCTGTCTCCGTCCGCTTATTTGTGTTCGTTCCCGTGATTTTTTGTTTGTCTTTTTGTGTACGTAGTTATGCGTGTGTCTGCCCGCTTGCTTGTCAGCCAGTTTCTCTGTCCGCTTGTCCGTGTTTGTCCATCGGTTCTTCGGTTTGCCCGCGGTTGCTGTTTTGGCGTGCCAATTGCAACTTGAGCCACGGTCAAAACCCGGGTAGATGGAGGTTAGTAAGGGAGAGTCGCAACCACAAATGGATGCTGATATGCGGCCGCCTTTTTTCCTTTGCATGGTCCTGGGCAGGCCACTTTGATAATGTTGACCCCAGGTAAATAAACCCCTGTTTATGAATAACAGTGTAGTGGGGCATCATCACTTTTGGAGGGGGGGAACACCAGCATGTTAAATAAACTAACTCCTTTACATCTAGTGCCTGAATTGCATTTCTTATGCCAACATGCTATGTTAAAAGTGGTGCCGAATCAAAACGCAGGACAGGGGTTGGTTAATTCGGGGTCAACATGACCAGGTTTTGTTTTGTGACTCACTTGGGGCTACACTCCCTCCACAAGGGGTCCTGGGAGCTTCCTAGTCTGCGGGAGGGTACCGAGTCGGCCATTCGTCAGGAGGGCAGCAGCAGCTGCGACGACTGCCCAGTGGGGCATGGCTGCCCTCGCGGCGCCAGCATCCCGGCGGCTTGCGTGCCAGGCTTCTTCCAAGACCAGCGAGGCGCGCAGCAACTTGGCGCAAGCCGGTGATGGTTGAAGCACCGACCGAGCTTGTTGGAATCTGGAGATGTGTACAGCTGTTTGAAACATAGACTTCACATGAGCCACGATCAAACCCTGGGTAGATGAAGGTTAGAAAGGGATACTCCCAACCATAAGCAGCTTCGGATTTCCGCCTTCTTAATTATTGAAGCATGGTTTTGGGATTACGACCATTTCAATGCCGGTTTTGAAATTCTGCCTCACATGTCCACGAGGGGGTGTCGACCCTCAAAATGGCCCGAAGCCCTCTTTTTTTCTCTCCGGTGGGACAGGCTGTGACACGTCGATCGGATCTGCGAGGGTAGATTCCTTCTGGCGAGGGTAGATTCCTTCTTCCTTCTGGGTTGCTTCTGATCACGCAGTGCGTTCTTCCTTGGCATCATCTTTGTTTTTGTTGTTTTGTTGTTTGTGGATTCCTAGCATCACCTTTTAGCCTCCTGCAAAGTCATGTTACAAGGGCATCCGAGTTTCCATGCCTCAAGGCGCATGCAAAATATGTCAGGCGCCTTCTCCTCCCTTTTGCTGGTTAGCACGATGCAGTGGCATGGTCCAAGGGAGAAACTGTTTACTTGGGCTTGGGGACGGTCATGGACCCCTTAGACACTTTTAGCCCAAAGCCTTGTAATCAAATCAGGACTTCCTAAAAGATACAGTTTGCCCATTTGAAACATGGCTTTTTCCACACCAAAATAGAGTTGGACACCACCATTGACAAGGCTATGTTCAGGTGTATAATGTGAAGGATTCCTGCAAAAGTTAGGCAGCCACCATACTCCAGGGAGTTCTTCGAATTCGGCCGGCCTAGGAATTGCTTACGTTGCCCCATCGGCAGCTTCAGCAGCGAGTACGGCTCCAGCCTCTGCGAGGCCTGCGGCCTGGGCATGGTGACCGGGGAGTCGGGCGGTAGCAGCTTTGCGGCCTGCGTCTGCGCGGAGGGCAAGTTCATGGTGAGCCTCGGCGCGCGAAAAAAAAGAAGCCGGAAAGTGGTGAGGGAGAATGTTTTTTTCAGAACTGGGCATGGCAACCAGATGGTTGCCTTCATGTAAATGGTTATGGGCTAAGAATGGTAAGTAAGGGTTATGGCAACCAGATGGTTGCCTTCGTGTAAATGGTTATGGGCTGATAATCGTAAGTAAGGGTCATGGCAACCAGATGGTTGCCTTCATGTAAATGGTTATGGGCTAAGAATGGTAAGTAAGGGTCATGGCAACCAGATGGTTGCCTTCATGTAAATGGTTATGGGCTAAGAATGGTAAGTAAGGGCCATGGCAACCAGATGGTTGCCTTCATGTAAATGGTTATGGGCTAAGAATGGTAAGTAAGGGTAAGATGGTTGCCTTCATGTAAATGGTTATGGGCTAAGAATGGTAAGTAAGGTCATGGCAACCAGATGGTTGCCTTCATGTAAATGGTTATGGGCTAAGAATGGTAAGTAAGGGTCATGGCAACCAGATGGTTGCCTTCATGTAAATGGTTATGGGCTAAGAATGGTAAGTAAGGGTCATGGCAACCAGATGGTTGCCTTCATGTAAATGGTTATGGGCTAAGAATGGTAAGTAAGGGTCATGGCAACCAGATGGTTGCCTTCATGTAAATGGTTATGGGCTAAGAATGGTAAGTAAGGTCCATGGCAACCAGATGGTTGCCTTCATGTAAATGGTTATGGGCTAAGAATGGTAAGTAAGGGTCATGGCAACCAGATGGTTGCCTTCATGTAAATGGTTATGGGCTAAGAATGGTAAGTAAGGGTCATGGCAACCAGATGGTTGCCTTCATGTAAATGGTTATGGGCTAAGAATGGTAAGTAAGGGTCATGGCAACCAGATGGTTGCCTTCATGTAAATGGTTATGGGCTAAGAATGGTAAGTAAGGGTCATGGCAACCAGATGGTTGCCTTCATGTAAATGGTTATGGGCTAAGAATGGTAAGTAAGGGTCATGGCAACCAGATGGTTGCCTTCATGTAAATGGTTATGGGCTAAGAATGGTAAGTAAGGGTCATGGCAACCAGATGGTTGCCTTCATGTAAATGGTTATGGGCTAAGAATGGTAAGTAGGTCATGGCAACCAGATGGTTGCCTTCATGTAAATGGTTATGGGCTAAGAATGGTAAGTAAGGCTCATGGCAACCAGATGGTTGCCTTCATGTAAATGGTTATGGGCTAAGAATGGTAAGTAAGGGTCATGGCAACCAGATGGTTGCCTTCATGTAAATGGTTATGGGCTAAGAATGGTAAGTAAGGGTCATGGCAACCAGATGGTTGCCTTCATGTAAATGGTTATGGGCTAATAAGCCCCTTGATTCGATTGCTTTGAGTCACTGGATGGGTTCTTTATAACAACCATAAAACAGGATCCATCTAGAAAGAGAAGTTGATGCATATCCTGCAAGATCCATGTTGAGGATTGAGGGCTGCGTTTCAGACAAATCGGCCATCGTGGCTCTTGCAAGCCATCAGCTTCATTCGATTCCTTCCATTGACTTGGAAGGAGGGGGGGGCTGAGGACGCGTATTCACTGTCATTTGCTGATGGCCGTTTTTTGTTTCTGAAGAACCCAGTGATACCCAGTGATACCCATGTCGATTTGTGGAGCAAAGCTGCAGGGCATCTGCATGAAAAAAGGCTTCCGACCGTGACACGGGACATTGCAGCACTCTTGCTGGTGTGCTGGCTTGCTTGCTACCACACAGTTGAGATTTGCCACCCGCGGCTGAGAAGGAGTACTTCACTCGCTTATTGCGCCCGCCAAAAATGCGCTGCAGGAGCTAATTCGGGTTCCCCACCGGGGGAGGGTTGCAGCTGCCAAAAAATCCTTTGCGTACATTTGTTTTCAAACGTTTGGATGTTTGAGCTGGAGCTGCCAAGGTGCACAAAGTTGAACGATGGCCAATGACTAACCCTTTGCCGCAAGGTTGCGATCTTGATCGCTATAGAATGCTTCGCTTACAGTTGCGATGTGCAAGCTGGAGCCGACAAAAGGTATATGTTGCGTGCTGGAGCGCTGCCAAAGTGAGCTTTTCTTGCTGCACTTAAAGGCTGCGTGCTGTAGGTGGTTTGTGGGAAAACGCGAGGTGTCATGCCCGCGGAGGGCAAGCATGGGGTCGCGTTGATACTCATATAACGAAGCGGTCACGTTTCTCCCGGAATGCACCTGGTAGGCTAGCTGTTTTGTTTGGGGGAAAGAGATGGCGCATCCGGCGGCGACGTTGGTCGATGCACCATTGGACCTGGGGGGGGGGGGGAAACCGAGGGGTGGTAGTCCAAATAACTATCCCGAGATGTCAAAAGTACACCGAAAAATGCATTTCTTAGTCCTCCCCGACGGTGTATCATGTTGCACCCGCGGCATGGACTGGTCCGCGGCCAAAGCAGCCGGCCCGCTGCTTGAAAATTTCGGGATTTGAGCCGCTGGGACCTGGGCCAAATCCGTCGTGGGCGACCGAGGTCGGGGATCCCAAAAGAACAGTGGCACCGGATCTAACCACTTCCGTAATATCTTCGGGAAGCTCTCCCTGGGGGTTGAACGTCTTTGGGGTTGGGCCCTTTCGGTTGCTTCTCCGCAGAAGCTCTACTGCTATTGGGTTGGATCTTTAGACTTTACATGTTTTGTTGAAATCAAGTTGGGTTTCAATGAAAGACGCCAAAAGTGAAGCTCACTTGCAGAGGGGTCAACCACAGCAACCCAGGAAGTGGATTCCATGCCCGATTCGGAGGCGCTTTGGGTTTCGCGAAGCCGCGATTTTTTTTCCGCGAAACGAAGCGGACAACTCGGAGTGAGGAACGGCACCGGCTGCGCGGACTGCTTCAGCGGCATGATCTGCCCCCAGGGCCTGGGCGAGCCGCTGCAGGCGGCAGGCTACTGGGCCCAGGTGCTGCGGCTTGGCGGGAAGAAGCCGAACAATGGATGGCCGTTTTTCCTTTTTTTGGGAAGGGTGTCCCTTTAACGTCAACCAACCAAAAAAGCGTGCCCTTTTCTTGCCATGGCCACTGGGCATCTGAGTAGGTGTCTTTTTTGTGGTTTTGGCAGAAAAATAGAGGGCGATCCCTGGTTGACCAGGTGGTTTTCTCTCAGCTACCGGGGCCATCCATTTCCCCTAAGAGGACAATGGCATGCCAACCGGGTAACCCTGAACTACTGGGGACGTGTGTTGCCAGGTGGTTTTTTCTCATCTACCAGGGCCATCCATTTCCCCCTAAAAGGACACCTATGGCCGCAAGTCTCAGTATCGACATCATGTTGACCCCACCTGGAGATTCAAACGCCCAGAAATTTCTGGGCGTTTTGGGTAATGGGTACGATTGGAGGAAACCTGGGGGTTCTAGTACGAACCGCTGGAAAACTAGTACGAAGGCCGGCGTCTACCGTGCTGCTGGCCGTTTGGGAGGATATTTGAGCCAACAAGATCTGACCTCATATCAATATAGTTTCCTTTCTCGGTGCTTGCATTTCCGGTTGCAAGCATGACCCTACATCGGTGCCCAATCAGGGCATGCTTTTGAGCGGGCAGTGCATGAAACAACCCCAATTGACCCACTTTTTGGGATTTGCGCTCGTTTGCGGGTTTTTGCGGGCGTTTTGCGGGTTTTTGCGCTCGTTTTGCGGCCAAAAGTGGTACGAACAAAGTGCGTTTCTCACTCGAAGCATGTTTAGACTAAACTTGCTCCGATTTGCGCACCACTGCCCCGCACAGCTAGGATTGAAGGGTGTTGATGGAGGGAAGGATTCGAAGTGTTTAGAAGTTTCCGAAGATTCGAGCATCTGGTGTAGTGGGCAATATCAAGCTGAATGAGAGAGAAAGCCCTGTGCAAGAAGGAAACACCCAATAATTCAAATTTCTAGGCGTCTTAGTCGTTTTGCGGTAAAAGCGATACGAAACAGGCAAAAGCAATACAATGACCAAACCACCTACTTTTTTCTAGTCGTTTGAAGCTGCAGGCATGGGAATTTCAACCTACCGATTTAGGGATAGGCGGGTGCTTCTATTCTGGCTGGGTGTGAGGAATCAGACCACTTTTGGAGGGGCCAAAACCACCCCCCGATTCATAAACTGGGGTTGACTAAATATGGGCCAACATTACTCCAAGACCATGATGCCAACCTAGCAACCCTGAACCACCTGGCTGGTTCTTGGGGACGGGCAAATGAGGTATCTATGTCACAGCAAAACCCCACCTGGGAACTGGAACAATTCCTGTCTCGTTCTCGGCCGTTCTTATCCACAGCCGTAGGCGTGCCTTGTTTCAGGGGCCCGCCAAAATTGCTGGTTGTCCTGTTCTTTAAACTCCGCAAAATGGGGCATTCACTTTTTGCAGGGGGGTCGTTGCAGCAACCAAGAAGTTGCAGGGCATCCTTCAAGAGAACTGCCTCGAGCGCGTCCGAGCGCGGCGAGTTCGCGAGCTCAGGGACCAGCAGCAAGGGGAGTATTCCGTGCTGAGATGCCGGAGCACCTTGGAGTGCCCGGAAGGGCCGCCGGAGCTACTGGGCGCGGAGAACCAAAAAACAAACGAGCCCCAACTGATGGAGTGCTGGGCGCCCCCCAAGTTGGGGGGGGGCGAACTCAGGTAGGGAGTGCACAGGTTTGGGGTCAGGAACTTGTGTCAAGCTGCTCAAGGGCCCTTGTCAGTGAACTTGTTGCTTGTTGCGGGGCTCAAAGCCACGGCGAGGCTTTGCGCGGACAATCGCGAGGGCCCCGCGTGCAACAACTGCAAGTCCACTTTCTATCCCACCCACGAAGGCGCGCCAGAGGTGTTTTTGTTGCTGGCTTTTGGGTGGGGAAGCAGGGTGACATGAGGGGCGTGCGCCTTCTCAATAGTGCAACCGTGTTCGCTACCAGTTTTCCCAACATCACCGATCAAGATAAAGCAAGAAAGGGATGTCCTGAGCAGTGGGTTTGGGGGCCAAACAGTCAAAGGACACGGTTGGGTCTTGCTGGCTTACAAAAATCTGCAACCGGATTAACAAAAAAAACATCGAACAATCGGAACGACACAATCAAAGAAAAATCAAATGTTTGGAACTTACCCACTTGCAAGTCTGAAACTGAACAAGTAAATATACATTTATGAATACTCAGTTGTTCAGTGTCTCCCTTTTTCCCCTTTTTTTTGGTGGCTGCCCCACTAAAATGGTCTTCCCAAAAAAGGGTTCCCGTTTTGTCCAGGGTCACTGAACAACTGAGAATATGTTGTTGTTTAATGATCAATCAAAACTACGTCTGATAAAGGAAATGTTTGGATCTTACTCACTTACAATTCTGAAACCGAAATAACATTGAGATCACACACAAACAAAGGAGATGTGTTGACCTTAGTTACAAGTCTGAAACTATAGAAGCAAAGATGCATCAAACAAAACACACACACGTTTCTAGTAGAGATGATGGGTATGCCAAACAATTCCCCTGCCAGATGGTGTGTTTGTGTTGTTTGAGGCTTCTTTCTTTCTTTTTTTGAAATGTTTTTGCCCGGACCCACACTTGCTGGCTGCCAGTGTTGCTTTCTCTTGGGTATGACACAATAATTTCGAGCCAGATTGTTTGCGATTGAACATGTCTTGCAAACTCGATGTTTTATTTTGTGGTTGTCCACTTAAAGTGTGCCAATCAGTTCCTCTACTTGGATGTTATTTGTTTGTGTTTTTTCTCTTCTCGATGTTTGTCCACCAACCATATATATATATATATGTGTATATACACACATGTAAACTCCAGAAACGTACAGTTTCAAGATGAACATTAGGTCCTTATTAAAGCATATGCAAATTATAATTAAGATGAACCGACGTCTGAGATGCAAAGAAGTTCCTGTTTAGATCCTAGCTTAAGATAGACATGCTAGGTGACGTCTTTCCCCCTTAAACTCTGTAAATCCTTTGTTGCCGCAGAGTTGCTTTGCTGTAAAGTGACTTGTTTTTCTATTTTCGCCAATGATTCACACTGAAAAGCACACCACTCACAGCATCTCGATATAAATGGTGAACGAATTTCATTGTAGGGGGGGGGGTTGGGGGGAGTTGGGGGGGGACTCTTGAAAGTCTGCGGGGGAGGCCGGATCTTTGGACTTTCACTGTTTGGTTTAATTTTTGTTCCTGCTGAACATGGCCAATCAAAAGCGAGATTGCCGCTTTCCGAAACTGGAGGGTTCTCCAAAAGTGGTTTGTTCCCATGGGGCACTTGTGGCCACTTTGATCCTTGACTTAACAAAATGCGGGTGGGTCTTTTTTTCGGGATCCCCCAAAATGGTGGTTTTCATGTTGGTTTCCATGTAAAGCCATGCCAACATAGATGCCCTTGAACACAAAAACCTGTGTTGTTTTCAGTCAGCAAAATGCAGGACTTTTGGCGCAGGCAAATGTCACATAGACGAGCATCAGGGACTCTATGCCACTGAACTCCCTGGTCCCTTTGAAGAAGAATGGCATCTCCAATTCGATCTGTTTCAAGTTGATCTTGAAATGGGTTGCCCTTCCTCCCACTAACATAGCATTTGTGGGAGGGAACCTCAAAGATCAATTTCCTCTAGAAACGGCCCTTGGAGGGAGGGTACCTTACCACTTTTCGCGGATGCACCATGTCAGTCTTGCCGGTGCGATAGGGAATGAACTTCCGGGTTTTGGAAATGAACCGGAAGCTTTGGTGCATTTTGCCAAGGGATGTTAGGACTGAATCACTTTTTGCCCACTAATGGGTTTTCCATTAAACCACCAAAAGTTAAACTTTTAGCAGGGGGAGCAGAAAGCAACAGAGGGAAGTTGGGGGAAGGAAGGGTTCTCATGGGACCTCACCTCCCCGTTCTGTAACCCCCAAGACTCGCTGGTGCTCAGAAGGGAGTCATTCTTTTTGGGGTGTTGGGCATGGGCCTAGGGATTCCGGGAAAGAAAACCGCAGGAAATGAAGCGGCCCCCAAGCACTTGGCTGGTGCGATAGGTAAACCATAGGAATGAGTTGGAGTGAACCGCTTTGGGATTCCCTTGAAGGAATCATAATAGGTAGGGATTCCCTGAAAGAACGCCATAGGAAATGGATGGGCCTAGGGATTCCCTGAAAGAAAACCATAAGGTTTGCATGGGCCTAGGGATTCCTTGAAAGATCGTCATAGGAACCGGATTCCATGTCTCATTTCTTGGTGCAGGTCATTGCCTCGCCTGCGGGTCCTTAGATGCGCTGCCGGTCTATGTCTTGCTGATGTTCGCCTGGCACCTTCGCCAAATAAATTTCGAAGCCGAAAGGGGGTGAGGTGGACTTTTTGCGTAACTGCAGGGAGTTGGGGGGGGGGGTTGGAGGGAGTTGGGAGTTGGGGAGGAGGGGAGTTGCGGGGGGTTGGAGGGAGTTGGGGGGGGGGGGTTGGCGGGAGTTGGAGGGAGTTAGGGGGAGTTGGGGGGAGTTGGGAGGGCCTTGAAAGTCTGCGGGAGAGGCCGGATCTTTGGACTTTGACTGTTTGGTTTAAGTCATGGGTTTTCCGAATTGGACCATCAACTTAAGTTATTCACTTTTTGCGGAGTGGTCGTTACGGCAACGAAGCAACCAGGAAAGGGGGGGGAGGGGAGTTGGACTTTCGCTATTTACAAGAATGTTTCTGACTGTGGCCAACCTGCTCAGGAAGTATTTCACTTGGTACGGAACAAAATTCTGCCCTTTTAATTCTTTACCATTGCCATGGGTTTTGTGCAATTGGCTGTGCCAACAAGTGCAGGGCTTTCTGTGGGAAGCAGGCTGAAATGTTCAACCACTTCTGTGAAACCTGGAAACCTCCAGTTTTAAGCTCAAACAGCCTCATTGGAAGGCTTCCTTCAATGGTGTCAATGTTTGAAGGAGTGCCTAGGTTTGGGCCGTTGCCAACGGTTTGAACATACACCCCTTTGTAAACATCCACTAATTTAAGCCTTCCCTTTCTCTCGCGTGCGCCAGGCTTGGCAACGGAACGTCTGAAAGGGACCCTGCTAGAACCCCCATCCTGCATCTCCTTCCCCAAGAGTGGCCTCGACAAGGGCGACGCCCGTGGAGATTCGGCGAGTTTGTTTTCGATTCGAACAGCTGGCCTTGACGTCATAGGCGTCCTTTTTAGGTGAGCCTGGTTAAAAATAGATGGTACTGGTTTAGATGGGTTTTGTTCCATTTTGCAGGGAAACCCATCCATTTTTCCAGAAGGCCACCTATGTTTGACGTGTTGTCCGATTTCCCGAGCTTAGGCTACTGCTGGCTGGCCTGATGAATTGGGTGAACATGGACCTCAGCCAGTCCAGCTTGAACAAGCTCACCATTGCTGCGGTGGCCAATCAGCTTTGCTTCGCCATTCAGGCCCAGGAATTACACCCTTTGTGCACTCGGGACATGGTGTTGGCCCCAAATGTCTGGGAAATCTATGAGGTGATTTCTTCACCTAACATGTAGGGGTGCACTGCAATATAGGTCAGGCCGAAGAGTGCCTCATGTTGCTTGAGTTGCTCTATGAGCATGAGTCGTTGACTTGTTTTCGACATTGCAAGCGGTGTGTCATACCATACTTATGGTTCATGTGCAGCGACAGAGTGGGGACCGGCTCCCAAGCATCATGTATCATCAAACACGCAAATAAAGTGACACTACAAATTTCTTAGGAACATGGAGAGAGACACACACACAATCACACGCATGCACACAAAAGAAAGGCAGATCCAACCACGAACGTGCACAGAAACGCGCAAACAAACTGACACACAGACAAACATAAACACCCACACCCGCACAAACACGAAACACACCACGCACACACACAAAACATATAAACACAAACGCACACAACGCGAAGCAGCGCAAACAGAGAGAGATATACAAATATATATATATATATATATATGCATACACACGCAGACACAGAGACACA
Organism: Effrenium voratum; assembly: GCA_963377175.1. Taxonomy (NCBI): domain Eukaryota; class Dinophyceae; order Suessiales; family Symbiodiniaceae; genus Effrenium; species Effrenium voratum. The sequence continues at coordinate 48,846 of CAUJNA010000666.1, read as the reverse complement.
GACTCACACACACACAGACACACACGAGAGGCACACACACACACAGGCGCACTCAGACACACACACACACACACACACACACACACACACACACACACACACACACACACACACACACACACACACACACACACACACACACACACACACACACACAGAGACGCACACACAGACAGACACACACACACAGAGACACACGCACGCAAACACAAACACCACACACACACACAAAGAGACAAACACAGACTCAGACACAGACAGACGCAGACGCAGACGCAGACGCAGACACAGCCACAGCCACAGCCACAGACACACACACACACAACTCAACACAACACAAAACAGCACAGCACAGCGCAACACACGCACACAAGATGGTAGCATTTGCACGTAACCTTTGCATGATACGTGTTCACTGTTGTTGGCTGTGTCTTTGTTTGTTTGGCTGTTTGTCTATCTACTGCTATCTTGCCGGTTTTCGACATGTTGCTACATATTGAACATCAGTCAACCATTACTTGCAAGGAAAACTCCTGCACGTGATGCGTTCGGCGCCAGGCCCTTTCCACCATTCGCCAGCTTCAACTGACTTGGCCGGAGCCGGTGGCAACCCTCATGGACCTGGCCAATTTGAGCCTCGAGGGAAAATACTTCCGGGGTCGCAGGTTTGCGCTCACGGCTCGCCGTTTTTTTTCTTCCTCAGATGGCTGCTGCGCAATCGATGGGCATGTTTTTCGCCATTTGGGGTCTATGCAGAGGAATTTATTTGTTTTCTTCTTTTAACCGACGCAGGTCTCTTGTTTGGTCCCTGGCTTCAGGATTTGGCACCAAAAAAAACATGCAGATGTTGTAATCATCCATCCGGGTGGATACTCATTTGTACTCCCTGCGTCCGATTTCAAGTGAGCTTGGTGCAGGTGGGGTGTGCAAGAAAGGGAGAGATGGGAATGTGTCAACACCTCCCTGAAGCTAAACGGCGGCCAGATCAAGGTGAGAAAGCACCCCTCGCACACCACCAAAAACACGTGATGGTTTTCAGGCTGCCAAAACCTACGCAAGGCTTGGGTAAGAACCACTGGAGAAGTAGTCACTGCCCTTTGCTTTCGCCTTGCCCTTCCAGTATCCGTCCTATCTGTGCAAGTTTTCTTTAAGGGGCGGGGCTTCTCACCTTCGACTGTTTGACAACCAACCGATCGGATAGTTGCTTGATTGCTATTGGCTATTGGGCAACTGATCTTTAGACTTTAACTTTTTGGGGAGTCAAGGGTTTTCCACTAAACCCACAAAAAGTTAAACCTTTTGCAGAGGGTTCAACTGCAACCAAGAGTTTGTTTCTTTTCTCTTCACAACTTTTTGTACTCGCTGCAGCTCCAACTGGCGAAGCCACTTCGCCGCTTCGATCAACGAGGTTTGTTTACTAGAAAGTCTCAGGAAGTACTTTGTTTGCGCACAGGGAAGCCGAGCTTGCTAGGTGTCCTTAAAGACCAATCCTTTGGTTGACGGATTGCTATGATATCAGCCCTCAGTTTGTGTGCGGAATCTCCCTTTCAGTGACCCCCAACTAGAACTCCTTTGGTGAACTTGCGGGGGTTGTCGCACACCCTCCAAGAGCCGGCATGGAAACAGACAGGGCTCAGCGCCTCGGCTCCCAAAAACAGCAGGGACGGTAGCGTTTGTGTGAAAAACCAACGAAGCCTTTGGTTGCCCTGTAAACCAACCCCAGAAAGGAAACCACCGGAAAAACCAAGAGGAGAAACAAATCTGCAAACCAACCCCAGAAAGGGTACCCCCGGAAAAACAAAGAGGAAAAACAAATCTGCAAACCAACCCCAGAAAGGGTACCATCGGAAAAACAAAGAGGAAAAACAAGACTGCAAACCAACCCCAGAAAGGGTACCATCGGGAAAAAGAGAGGAACAAACAAAACTGCAAACAAACCTCACAAAGGGTGACACCGGAAAAAAAGAAAGAAAAGAGGAACAACAAAACTGCAAACCAACCCCAGAAAGGGTACCATCGGAAAAAAAAGAAGAGGAAACACAAAACTGCAAACCAACCCCAAAAAAGGTTTTAAAAAAACACAACAACAACAAACTGCAAACCAACCCCAGAAACGGTACCATAGGAAAAAAAGAGGAACAACAAAACTGCAAACCAACCCCAGAAAGGGTACCATCGGAAGAAAAAAGAGGAACAACACAACTGCAAACCAACCCCAGAAAGGGTACCATCGGAAAAAAGGAGGAGCAACAACATTGCGAACCAACCCCAAAAAGGGTACCATCGGAAAAAAACAAAAAAAAGAAACAGCAAAACTGCAAACCAACCCCAGAAAGGGTACCATCAGGAAAAAAAAGGAGGAACAGCAAAACTGCAAACCAACCCCAGAAAGGGTACCGTCGGAGAAAAAAAAGAGGAACATCAAAACTTCAAACCAACCCCAGAAAGGGTACCATCGGAAAAAAAAGGAGGAACAGCAAAACTGCAAGCCAACCCCAGAAACGGTACCATCGGAAAAAAAGAGGAACAACAAAACTGCAAACCAACCCCAAAAAATGTGTTTTTCTAAAAAAAAACAACAACAACAACAACAACAACAACAACAAACTGCAAACCAACCCCCAGAAACGGTACCATCGGAAGAAAAAAGAGGAACAACACAACTGCAAACCAACCCCAGAAAGGGTACCATCGGAAAAAAAGGAGGAGCAACAACATTGCGAACCAACCCCAAAAAGGGTACCATCGGAAAAAAATGAAAAAAAAGAAACAGCAAAACTGCAAACCAACCCCAGAAAGGGTACCATCGGGAAAAAGAAGAGGAACAGCAAAACTGCAAACCAACCCCAGAAAGGGTACCGTCGGAGAAAAAAAAGGAGGAACAACAAAACTGCAAACCAACCCCAGAAAGGGTACCACCGGAAAAAAGAAAGAGGAAAAACAAGACTGCAAATCAACCCCAGAAAGGGTCCCACTGGAAGAACACAGGAAGAGCAGAAAGAAAGAACATGGAGCCGCCCCATTCCCGCGGTGAGGATCACCATGTTCGACCTGGACTTCCTGAAGATCGCCTGCGCCTCCCAGCGTGACCACCCGGCGGTGAAGCTGCTGGGCCAGCTGCTGGCCATCCCTCTGCTGGCGCTGGGGGTGGCCTCGCAGCGCGGCGAAAAGTAGAGTGCATCACCCAGTGCTGCCAACTTGTTAAAGCTCTTTTTTTTTAACAAAAAAAGTCAACCAACCCAAAGAAGGATAGCACAATGCCTCTTTGTTTTCCCATGGCCACTCAAGAATCAGTTGGGAGGGGGGACCCGCACTATGGCGGATTTGTTTTCCCTTGTTTCCCTTCAAGACCAAACAAAAGGGGGTACCAACTCCAAAAAGACAGACCCAAATTGTACCAGAACCAAACCAAGCCAACCTAAGGCTTTAACTTTTTTTTGGGAAGGGTTCCCCTTTAAAGTCAACCAACCAAAGAAGGATGCCAAAACGTTTGGGGCAGCAATCCATGAGTTGTGTTTGGCAGCCAAAGACTCACTTGCCTTTTAAGCGAGTCGTTGGTTTTTCCATGTTTTGTCCGTGTTGGTCCATTTTGGTCCTTTGGTCATGACTCAGTTGCCCAGTGGTGCCAACTTGTTAAAACTTTATTCTGGGCAAGGGTTCCCTTTAAATTCAACCAAAGAAAAAATGCCAATGGAAATCCACTGGGCATTTGAGATGAGTTTTTGGGCCATTTCGCGTCACGTCTCTATGCTGGCAAAGGCTCCCAGCCATGCGATTTAAACTTATTTTGTTTTTTTGCTGTTTTTTGCGGGTTTAGATGGGGATTTCTGAATTTAACCCGCTAGAAGTTAAGCTTTTAGTGGGGAATCTGAGGACGGCCCAGTAAGAATAGTGAACGCTCCGTTTGGGATTTTGGGAGGTTTCTCAAAATGGATCTCGGAGCCCGTTAAGCCAAATGGAAACCAAGATATCAACAATGAAATGTGACCCGTATTCTGAGAAGCGCCCAGCAGTAGCAGTAGCTATGGTTCATTTGGGGTTTGGGACGTAGGGGAACAAGCTCCAAATTTCCAAAAACCAGTGTCCTTTTTAATTTCAACCGGGCGAGGGCCCCCCAACAAACAGGCCCTTCATGCTTTCTAACGCATAGGAGGCGGGAGAATGTCGGGTTCAGATGTGACGTCAGATCATCGAACAACCGGATGTCACAGGAAATATCTACGTGCCCCTGGACATGTGCCCAAAAACATAGGCCCCTCATACACTGTCAACTTCGGAGCACACCGGAGAACCATACTAATCAGGGGTGGTTCCTAGTAAGGAAATTATTTGTATCCTTCATACATTGTGTATACCCTATACATGGGTTAGACACGCCCAGCTTAAAATATCTTAAAGGATTGGGCACGTGTCTAGGGGCAGGTCCCCCCTTAGGGTCATGTACCTCCCACCAATTAACATGGAACCGGACAGAGGGTCCTTTTAAAAGGACCATGGTCTAAATCAGGACCCCCGAACGTCGAACGGTTCCATGTTAATTGGTGGTAGTTCCATTTCAGATCTGAGTCGTTGAAGCCATGTTTTCGCTTCATGGACACCAGATTGCTATTTGGTCACCTATCTGAGTCATCAAAGCTTGGTTGTCAAGTTGGCTTCCCCAAAAACAGGCCCACCCCTTTGGCAAATGTACGAGTGGGGGGGGGTACCCTAATGTCCAAAAACTACGGTTGAAAAGGAAAAAAAGGCACGGCTACTGCTGGTTGGGACTGTCACCTGTACTTCATGTACCCAAGTTTCAATCTGGCGCATCACATTAACCATGTGTGTGTCTTTGCGTGTGCATGTTTGTCGCCATGTGTCTACTTGATTTTCGTTTGTCTCTGGTTTATCTCTAGGCCGCTCTTTCTCCCTCTCTCTCTCTCTTTGTGGCTTTCTTTCCCTCTCTGTGTTCGTGTACGTGTGCGTGCTGTTGTGCCAGACATCATTCAAGCAACTGTTTGCTGAATCAAGTTGATCAATTGCATTGCAGAGCGTGAGCCAGTGTATGAGGCCGTGCCAGCCATTCGCTAGTGGGTTCAATTGAACTGCCAATTGAACTGCCCAAGCAAAAGGAATGTCGGAAAATCCAACTAAACAGCAAAACACTACGGGCCGACATTTTGTTTGAAGTCCACAAAAGGTAAACAAGCAACGAAACTACGACCAACCAGAATGTGGAACGTTCACGTGGGTCTCCAAAATTCTCCAAATATCCAGGTGATTTGTGAATTGATGGACATAGATCCCCATGTGAATGAGGTCCACCTAGCCTGCCACAAAAGGCGAGCACACAGCCGAAATTGAAAAGCAACTGCTAGCCCAAAGTTGAGTCCGAGGATTTGCATCCTGCAGCGGGCGCTCGGAAGGCGGAACATGCCCTATGACCACTTCTTCAACATCATAGGCATCATCCTGTCCCTTGCCCAAGCTTGCCCAACCCCTTATTCAGCGATTTTCGTAGGCGGTGCGCTACGTCTTCTTGCAGGGATGGTAGACGCGCCGGACTGGTGCTGACCTTCGTGTTTTCATGACGCCAGATGATATACGGCCGTCACTGCTAACTCATTGTATCTTGGGGTTGTGGCATGTGCTCTGGAGCGGAGGCATGTGTGCAGTCTGGCTCTTGAGCACTTGTGCTTGTCATTGGGCAGGCATGTGTGCAGTACTGAGCGTGTGCTCTTGAGCGGGTGTGCTTATTATTAACCAGGCTCCCGCCTGCTGCCGCCGACCCTCGGCGCATTAAGGGAAAAGTCACAAGGACCGGTCCTGAAACACGTCCGCAAACCCAGGGACCACTTATAAGATTTTCTACGACCACAAACAAGGATTAACGGAAAAGTCAGAAATATGGCAGCTAGTCCGTTAATTGCCGCTTGGGCCGGCTTGCGCCCAAGTCACTTCGAGTTGGCCCGGGAGCAGTCGCCTGTCCCGGGTCGCCCTGAAACTGGCCCTCCCGAAACTGCCCCGGCGACAGTGGCCCTAGTGGCCCTGGACCGGTCGCCGGCAGTAGATCCAGGGATCCTCTACTACCACAAGGATTAGCGGAAAAGTCAGACAGGCGGCAGCTCGTCCGTCAATGACCGCACGGGCCGGCTCGCGCCCAAGTCACGTTGAGCTGGTCCTAGAAACAAGGCCGTCGGTGCAACCGGTCGCAGGGAGGGACTGGGACTTGGGACCCTGTCCGGTCCTGAAACACGGGTGCCAGTCCGGAAACAGCGACACTGAAAAAACAGGTGTCTGGAGCTGTTTGAGGTGGCACCGGGTTTCTGCAGCGGTTTGAAGTGGGATCCGATACTAGCGGCTGGGACCGGACCAGTCCTGAAAGCGGTCCTGGCCGGGACCAGTCCCAGGACCGGTTTTGGGACCGGTCCCAGGACCTGGCCCAGGACCGGTCCTGGGACTGGTCCTGGGACCGGTCCCGGGACCGGCACTGACTGAAAGTAATCCGAAGCGGTCCCAGGACCAGGCCCAGGACCGCAGGACTGGTCCCAGGACTGGTCCTCGCGGGACCGGTCCTGGGATCCACTTTTTGTACTTTCGGGTGTGCCCCCCAGGGACCATCATTGATTCCAATCACTTCCAGTTGCGTCCCACGCCGGTCCCCTCTGCAGGAGGCTGGGACGGGAGGCAGAGGGTCGGCGGATTTGGCAGGCACGTGTGCGGTGCTGAGCGTGTGCTGTGCTGAGCGTGTGCTGTGCTGAGCATGTGCTCTTGGCAGGCATGCGTGTGCGCGCTGAGCATGTTGCGCTTGTCATCTGGCAGGCATGTGTGCAGTCTCCGAGCGTGTGCTCTTGAGCTGGAATGCTTCTCATTTGACATGCATGCGTGCTGCGCTGAGTGTGTGTGCTCTTGAGTGGGCGTGCTTATCATGTGGCAGGAATGCGTAAAGTGGTGAGCATTTGCCCTTGAGCGGTGTGCCTATCATTTGGCTGGCGTGCGCGCAGTGCTGAGCGTGTGCTCTTGAGTACGCGCCCCAGTAGCGTCAGCGAAGCCAAAAAAACAACAAAATAAGTAGCAATCCCTTAGTTAAACCGTCACCAGGATTGTAGCACCGGCTCCAAGAAAGGACTATTTGCGAATTCCTGCTAGTTTGGTTTAGCGGATCAGCCGTGTGCTTTTCCTTGGGTAGATACCCCTGGTATCCCCCTTGTAAATATGCGTTTATCTCCAGATCCAAATTGCGTGCCTTCTTTAAAGCAACCCTCAAAAACGAAGATGCCAAGATGGCAATGTGCAGATGTTCCCTTCACGTACCCAATTTGTAGGAGCCCCAGGCGGGCACTTCCGTAGCGCAGTTTGGTTGCAAGGGGCCGGGATCTCCCAGCTAACTTCTTTTGGTGGTTTGTAGCGACCTCACGCAGCGATGCTGCTGCCTGTCCCGTCCCCTTCTTTTCCAACAGGCTCCCTTTACTTGGCTTTTCAACACTTCCTTGAATCAAAGCTTGCAGTTTGATGTCCCCATGGCAGCCTTTACTCCGCCTTAGCTGTTTTTGTCAAAGATTTCAATTTTGTCCAATGGGCTGGAGAATGCATCGTCTTCAGCAAATCTTCGCATCCAAAGCTTTTACAATGGCGCTTTGAACGCGAACTCTGAACCACAACCCGGCTTGCTTCTCCAAATGCAACTTCGAAGTTGGGGCATCCTGGGAAGACTCGTCTAAAGGGGCCCAGACAGCTTAGGTTTTCGCTCCAAATTCCTTGCTCCAAGGAATTTGGAGGAGACAACTGAAGCCACGACTTGAGCGCGGCTGAGGGAGCCCAATGTTGTATGCAAGGGCTAGCTCTCACCGTATTGAACGCCAGGACCACACATATGGATTCCTCAAAAAAAAAATGTCATCGCCTCTCCATCCACACAGGTGCCGTGTTTTTTCTTTTTTCTCGAAGCACCTGGAGTCCTAGGTATTTTCTTCCCCCCCCCCCGGAGCCACAACAACCTGGTGACTGAAAGTGCCTAACCATTTGGGGCAGGGGCCACGAATGGCCATGACCTTCCTCCGTCTCCCCTTGGCTTTGAGCCGTGGATCAGCTGCCGGCTCGTGGTGAGTGAGAGGTTCGCTTTCTCCTTGAGCCTCTCCCTCGCGGCGGTCATGCCCTTCCAGTGCCTGCCGAACCCAAATGGAACCTCCTCCGGGGCGAGGACAGGGCTTTGCGATGTGCATCTAGGTCCCCCAGCTAGGTGCCCTTGTACCAACCTTTTGGTTGGGAGATTCGGTTCCCCTACTAAAATAGACTACAGAAAAAAGAAACGGTACCCGTATTCTAACCTCTCCACTGGACCTGGGCGGCCCAGCTCACTAGACTTCCCAGGTTGCATGGTGGGTTTCTCGCTGGGAGCCCCCAAAAAAATGCCCCTTTGTCTACCAGGACCACTTTGCTGCTGGGCTACTGTAGGTGTGATATGTGGAGGTGCTGTTTGTGTTTAGCAAACTCGCCCTCGGTAGGCGTCCGAGGCAAAGATTTGGTGTGCAGGCCATGTCTTTGTTTTTCTTCTTTGCATTTGGGTTCCGCACCAGTAGCAGCAGACCTGCGCAGTTGCAACCCTCTACATGTGGCCGTTTTATGAGGAATCCGGGGGTGATTTGCTACCAGTCCACGGACCATTGGATCCTGGTGATCATCGGCATTTGCGGGATCTTGGCCTATCCCGTGGCCACTTGGCCGAGATTTGGGGTTCAGGCGATCGCCCCTCAGCGGCCAAACATCCACCCTCGTTTGGATGTTTGGGGCCGCTGCTCGGGTTGGCACTTGCAGAGAGCGGGGAGGAAATGGAGAGGTCCAAGTCCCTCAACCCCATGGATTTTCCCAGAAAAAAAAAGAACAACCAACTCCGACTTGCTTTTCTTTTTGGCTCCCCAGAAAAAAAAGAAAAGAAACACCACAACTTAAGCAGGGCTCCTTAAAAGATACATTTTGCCCATTTGAAACATGGCTTTTTCCACCAAAATAAGGGGAAACCACCATTTACAAGGCAATGTTCCGGTGTATAACGTAAGGATCCCTGTTAAGTGGCACCCCGAAAACCACTCGGAGGTTTCTCGCATGAAAGGTTCCCATGGCCCCGCTTCGTGAGGCCACGCTGAGCTGGGCGGTGTGGACCACCATCCAGTACCCCTCCCGGGCGGCCACGGGCAAAGGCTTGGCCTTGCGCCTTGACCGCAGGAGATGGCCATTGGCCACTCTCCGCAAGGGAGATGTTCGCTTTCTTGAAAAGGAGGTTAGGGAATTACACCACCATTTTTTATAGCTTCCCCGTCCACAGAGGAAGGGAAGGGAGGGTCCCATGGTTTTGGGCTTAACGGAGGGATTTGTCTCAGAAAAGGGGAACCCTGACCACCTGACTGCTATTGGGTTTGATCACACACGAACAAGAGGTGCCCGCGAGAGAAGTTGAACAAGGCCAGGTCCTTTCAACCTGCCTCAGGCCCCCCGCCAAAAAAAACGAGAGGCAGAACATGAAAAGAGGTGCCATGAGACACGCAGAGACGCACACTTGTCTGCTATTTTTGGTTGAAATCAAGTTGGGTTTTCCACTAAACCCCCAAAATTGGACTAGCGTTTTGGGAAATCAAGCTGTGTTTTCCACTACCCCCCAAAAAGTGAAGCTCACTTTTTGCAGGGGGGTGGTGACGGCAACCAAGGCTCTACCGCTACCGCTTCTTCTTCCAGCGCTTCAGGAACAAATGCTGGGCCCACAGCGGAATCCGAAAGAAACATATCACGTGCGTGAGCCCTCCAGTCCAGGTGCCCGACCTCTCACCGTTTCTTTTTTGGTTGGGAGGGTTCTACTAAAATGGACGACAGAGAAAAGAAAGGGTACCAACTTATTCTTTGGGGGGCTGACCCGTGGAATTCCCTTGGTTCCATCTTCCCTATGGGGGTATCTCTTTTTTTGAGGGTACCTGGAAGGGACACCAACAAGAAACGCCCAGATCTCTTAAGACACCCCGATCGCGAGGTTATGGCTACGGCCTGGTGATCCTGATTCGCAACTTCCTGCTGGCGCTGGTGCCGGTGCTCCTGGTGCCCTTGCCCTTTCTGCAGGTCTTGGTGGTGGGCCTCGTTCTGCTGGCCAGCCTGGTGATCCAGGTTCGTTTCTGGCCGTGGAGGAAGCCTCACATTGTTGTTGTTGTTGTTGTTGTTTTTTTCCCCCGGGCCGTTTTCGCCTTTTTGGACCGGTTTTCGGCGGACTTTGCGGCCGCAACTCGGATCCGCAGTAGGCTTGAGTCTTCCCAAGTCGTTGGCTGTGGTGGTCAAAACCGTTCAACGGGATCCCATGTTGGTAGGTGAATTCACCACCCGTTCAACGGGATCCAAACATTTTGGAATTCGGTGAATTCACCAGCCAGTTTAGAACCTATTCTAGTGGTTGGATTGAATCGGATGTTCACGGGGGGTACGATTTGGATTGTGACCCATGGCCAGTTCCCCTTTTCGATGTTTTGTCCGCTTTTTTGGTGCTCTCTTTTTGTTTTCCACGAACCAGGCAAAAAAAGAAGAATCTATTTTTTGCTGGGGTCCCTTTTTTCCAGCCAAGAAAGATGGATCCACTTTGGGTGTGGGGAACTCTCCGGTGACCGGGAGCTATTGGACCAGATTCTGAGTGAATAGGGATAGCTCGTTGATTCAAGTTTCCTTCCCTATGTGATAATCAGGATGGCTGTGGAAAAGGGGGGGGGGGTTCGGCTAAAGAACCTCTTTGAAAGGGACAAGGAAGGCAAACACATGGGCCACTTTGGCATCACACAAAAGGCGATGTCACACCGTTGCCAAAACAACAGGCCAAAATGGGCAAGCTGATGAATCCCATTTGTTCGGTGGATTACCACCCTAGTATATTTTTGGCGCCGTGCCCCACTCAAAATGAAATCCCCCCAAAAGGGTGTTCGGGGAACGGGCTGTTGGGAATGTGAACTTTCTGTTATACCAGCCGTTACTCCCATAAGTTATGCCTCCGGTTGGTATTACAGAATCTTGGCAAAGGCCAAAACGGTGGTTTCAACGAGCAAGCAAAAGCCAAGCCGCAAGCCACGCGGGCACCAGGACGCCATATGCCAACACCGTGGACCTGCTGATGACCGGGTTCTTGATCGTCACCCTGCTGGGCGTTGCGCCTTTGTTGGCTTCTCGGCTTTTGCAAAGAGGAGCTGTGGTGTTTTCCCTTTTTCCGCGGCAGCGGGACCCCCTGTCCCCAACGTATCCCAGCTGGTGTTTGGCGCGTCCTTAGTAAAGACCCTTTTCCACATCGTTCCAGGTGCCTAGCTGCAGGTTTTGCTTGTCCATACGGCCATTGGCCTACTGCTGGGGTACTGGTCGTGCAACTGCCAGTGCGGACCCAGGAAACTGGGAGGACCTTTTCCCGGGTGCAGGCTGGATGAAACACGGCCAGTTGCAAATCCCAACTCCAACGGAACCAGGGTTGTGGGATCAAGGGGTTTATCCCCACTTCTGAGATACAAGGGAATCTCCGCGTTTATATGGGGGTTGGTCTGTGGGAAGCCCTTTCTGTTGAATCACAGAAGTGGTCATTTCCCACAGCCCTGAACGGAACTGAGTGGGCCAGGTCCTTTCCTGGCAACAGGATGGGGGCTTTGAAAACCAGCTGTGGGCGGGGGGCCGTTTTGAAACGCGCGCGAGCTTTGAACTCTACTGCTGTTGGGTTGGATTTTTAGACTTTAACTCCTTTTGACCATTTTTTTTGCTGGGGGATCTACAGCACCCAAGTGAATGGAAGCTTATGGATAGTTTGTTATTTCGCCCTAAGAGGTAGAGGTATGGCCTGAAACCCAGCCTTGCCATAGAGCTCTCAATGCTTTGGCTGAGAGTGAGTGGACCGCAACAGGGCCTTGGTCATGGCTCCATGGATCCATGTTGCCTTTGCTTGTTTCCTAAACTGAAGAGATGGGAAAAACTCTTTCAACATGGCTGGGCCTTCTGAGGATGTCTCGTCTACCGATGCAACCGCGGTGCTGGGCTACCTGCTCTGCAGCTGGTCAAATCTACGGGTTGTCATTAAGACGGGCTGCTCCAACCTGAGCACAGGCTACGCAGTCAGCTCTCCAGACAGTTTTGGTGATGCGCTCCCGTGGCCCAACAAGATCCATGCTCAACGGACTTGGCTTTGTCTCCAAATCGCTCAGCCCCTCCAAAATGGCTCTGGTTTGCAACAGATATCCTTCCTCCACAAAAGGGGCGCCCTGCTTCAAAGCTGGGAACGCCCCGCGTTCCCAGACGTTGGTTATGCCCGTTGCAGCGTGGCAGCCCGAAGGGCCCTCTTTTTTTTTGGGGGGGGGGCTGGCTTCCGGACCAGCTCAAAGTTGCCCGCCCCCTCTCCCCCCCCCAAAAAAAAGAAGTCCCTGGTGTTTGCCAGGGTCACTGGGCAACTGGTTTTTTCCAGTTGGGCTTGAGCGTTTTTTTACACGAATTTTTCAGGCAAGTTGTGTCCGTGAGTTGCCAAGTGCTTGCCCTTCCGAGCTGAGCCTTGCTATGGGTGCAGGGGGTGTCCAAGTCACGTCACGGAAGTGGAGTTGATGTGGACCCCTGAGCATCGGCCAAGAAGACGTATGCAGCTCTTCAATCCCAGGTGGACAGTCAAGTGAAGATCTCGATCGGGTAGAACAAGCTCACGCCCCGTGAGGATCCTTTATATCCTTTGGGGATTTCTTGGTTCAGGGTTGGAGTGATGCGCTTCTCATGATTGGCAGTGGAAGCTTTCAGGCTTTCACAGCGTGGACAGCATTCAAGTGGAGGAAGGCCTTGCGTGCAACAAACAAAATGAACCCCTTGGCTGAGGCTGGGCCCCAAATGGGCATGGGGCAAAATTAAACCACTAGGGAACCTGCATTTGCCAGGGTTCCATTTCCGGCACACAATTTTGACCCACAGCGAAATGGACACAAACAAAGCAAATGACCTTGAAGGGCGAGCTCCACGTTACGCTGCTCCCACAACCCGGCCGGACCGACCTGAGGCATACCGGTGCTGGCTCCCATAGTCGTTGCCTTCACCATGGTGGTTTGGTCCGGGTGGCGGTCCATGGGCAGCGCGCGCAAGTTCGACATCTTCCTTTGCCACCACAAGGGCGGAGCGGGGGCGCTGGCCCGCTATGTCAAGCTGATGCCTCTCGCAGCAAACCTTCCGCAAAGTTCCCCGAAGAAAGTTCGGCCGAAGTCCAAAGGAAGCCTCCAGCCAGTTTTTTGACATGTGGCTGTGGCGCAAAAAACCGGAATTCCAAAATGGAACCCTGGTAAGAGGAAACATGGACCAACACCTGCGGTTTCCCCCTCCTGTTTAATTTTGAGCCACACCCATGTGGGATTTTGGGGCTTTGCAACTGTCGGGCCCGGATCTGCGCACCTCATTTTTGTCTGGGCAGTCACAATCAAAACCCAGGGTAAGTGAATGTTAGGGAATATCCCTGCCATAAATATGCCATATATAGCTTCGGCCGCTTTCTCAATGCTTGAATCATAGTTCTGGGTCAAGACCGGGTTTTGCTTATGACTCAGGTGAGCTCGGTTTTGCCGAGCCCTCGTCCCGCTTCCTTAATTTTCCCCCTGAAAACCTCTCCTCGGCAAGCGGGATGCGGCGAGCCTCGAGGCTCACAAGGCAAGCGCAGTGCCACGTGTTCCTGGACGCCGACTCCTTGGAGAGCTTGGACCAGCTCTTCGACACCGCCGCCCGGCCGGAAGGGTTCAAGGAACTGGGAGCTGGGAGCCGGGAGCTGCCTGCTTGGTGGTGACCCTTTCTTGCCCAGCGGCTTGCCCAGCCTTTTCTCCGTTTTTTTTTTGGGGGGGGGTTGTTTGTGGGGAAGGGTTCCCATTTAAAGTCAACCAAAAAGAAGGGTGCCGATCCTTTTTGTCCCATGGAAATCCACTGGGCATCTGAGCAGTAAAGGTTCTCCTCAGAGCAAAGGTGTATCCAAAGACCCCAAAAACATCCCAGGTCCGGGAATACTGAAGGTACCAATGCCCAAAATTGAAAACAATTTAGTAAAACTACCGCTTTAAGGGTCTCTGGATACATACTGGTGATTTCCAAAAGACTAAGGGTAAGTATTAAATCAACCTACCTAAATACAAACACCTACCAGTGATTTCCACGTCCCGTCCCCAAGCTCGACCGTTAAAATGGGGTTTCCGGAAAGCTTCCCAATTGTTCCACACAGCTTGAACTGTCGAAATCCCTGGCTTAGCCGTTTTACTCGCCCCAGCCGAATCAGAACAAAACACATGAGGAGTCTGAATTTCGTCAAAGTCCTGCATTTAAAATTGTGTATCCTGGACTTTTTTTGGTTGGCGCCATACACGCACCCAAGGACAGAGTCCGTTGTATTAGGACCAAAGCTAGACTTCTTTTTGTTTAAAAAAAGAGGTAATGTGGGCCACCTGCGCCAAGGGAGGGGCTTTCTGATCCACTTGTTTGGCTTAGGCCAAATTTGGCATGACATATGCCAGTATATGAGGGGGCTTGTCATGTCACCCAATGTTTGCATGCAAATGCGGCCAAAACGAGAAACATTTGCGGCTCCGAACATTCCCCCCAGCGCAAAGTCAGCCTCCAAACGGCGCACATGCTTCGAACAGAGCGGAAAACCGTAAGTGCGCCTGGTCCTTTCCAACTGCACACATACCTCACTCCCCGAGTTCATGGACTTTTTGAACTTTTTGGGATTGGGGACCATGTTAGTGGCAAACAAACAGTTTGTACTTTTTATAGCCAATCCACTTCGGAAGTAAGATGCTAGCCAACCTAGCATTAAACACAGCTTTCCCTGTGAGCCAAGAAGGTTGAAAGCGTAAAACCGTGCTGCAGCGGGCCGACCTGAATCTCTCACCAGCCCGGAGTTGCGAAGCATCTTAGCATCTTGTGCGAAGGTGAGAAGGGTGCTGGCTTTCAGGTGGCCATGGGTCAAAAGCCGGTACCCTCAGTGAACATCCCAATCCCCACTAAAATAGGTTCTAAAATGGGTGGTGAAATGATACCAATTTTGACCCACGGCCATGTTGGGGTGGTCCGCTTTCCCTAGACCGACTCCGTTCGAGAGGTCCGCGATCACACCAACCACTTCGTCATGCTGCTCACCCAGCAGCTGCTGAAGCGCATGTGGTGCGCCGGCGAGCGGCTCGGAGGTCGAAAGTCGGAAGTCGCTGGGCGTCGCATGCGGGAGCTTTCACGTAGCGCCATTGGAATCGGTATGGTTTGGTGGTGAGTGGTGGTTTGGGAAAAGGAACTGGTTCTCTCGGGTAAGACGAGTTGGTAGAAAAAACAATCCAAACCATCAAGTATAGAAGGGGAAGCAGAATCCCAAGAAAGGTGTTTTCCACTAGGTCGGCATGTGGCTTCGGAGCACAAACTTAAGAAAGCCTGACCTGCTGTAGGGAGTCAGGCCTAACCATCATGTCAAATGCACCGAGCGTGCCCTCAGAACTGAAGCGAACCATACCATGCGTTCGGAGACTCCGAGTAGGTCCCCCAGTAGTGCCCTTTCTCACCCCTTTTTTGGGAGATGGTTCGCCTAATAAAATATACAAAAATGAAAAAACATTGGGTACCCTTATTCTAACCTCAAACTACTGGAGGACCTAGAATCCATCTCTAAATCCATCCTGAGAATGAAATCCATCCTAGAATCCATCCTGGACCTGGGTTTTAGGATGTTATGCAGATTTATTGATATATATATATATATATATACACATATATATATATATATATACACACGAGAATTTGTCACGTCTATAACGGTCCTGGAGAAGATAGAAACGTCGCGCGCTCCCAAAGATGCATTTGGGAGGGTTGTGCCGCGCAAAGATAGAAACCTTTGCGCGCGCTCCCAAAAAACAACACTCTAAGAAGGAGAGAAGTATTCGAGGCGCCGCTTTTTGGGAGCGCGCGCAGGTGCGAGAGTTTCTGTTTTGCTGAAAGCCTGCAAAGGGTTCATTTTGCATTCGCAAGTAACATCCGGAAATGTCAGAACAGTATACTGGCAAATAAAACTAAGTACTGGCAATACTAAATTTAGTACTGGCAATACTACATTTAGTACTGGCAAAACTAAAATTAAGCACTGGCAATTCCAAATTGCAATTGGCAGTACTAAATTTACTACTGGCAATACTAAACTGAGCAAGACTAAGTTCAAAATGTGGCATTTGGCAATGCTAAGCTGAATACTGACATTGCCGTTTGGATTGAACGCCCAGTCAAAAGTTTCTATCTTGTTGCAAACCCTGTATTTTACAGGGTCTGCAGCAAGATAGAAACT
This sequence comes from Effrenium voratum, assembly GCA_963377175.1. Classification (NCBI taxonomy): domain Eukaryota; class Dinophyceae; order Suessiales; family Symbiodiniaceae; genus Effrenium; species Effrenium voratum. The sequence goes on along the minus strand of CAUJNA010000666.1, from coordinate 32,540 downwards.
CTTGCAACACCTCATGGCCGAATGGATCATCATATGTACGGAAGGCTAAACCTAGCACTTGCATTTGCCATACAAAATGCAGTGCCGGCAATACAAATTTAAAGTATTTTTAGTACTGACAATACCAATTTTATTATGTACTACCACATTTGCGACTCAATACTGGATTCAGTGCTGGTAGTAGGAAATTTAGTACTTGCAACACTAAGGGGACACACAATTAGGTACTGGCAATATTAAATTTAGTACTGGCAATACTAAATTTAGTACTGGCAATCCTCAATTTGGTACTTTCAAGCACTTTGACTTTTCTGGGCCATGGGCCGTAGCAAAAGTTTCTATCTTTCCGCAAGGCCTGAAAAACACAGGGCTTGCACAAAGATAGAAACTTTTTGGATCCTTCCCTGGAACTGCAAACGACACTCTGTCCGAAACTGTTCTACTCTTGTGCGGGACCCAAACGTCTACTGAGGGGGTGATTGTGGACTTGCAGAGCTACCCCCCCTTCTAGAAGCCCAAAATCATGTCAAAATGCATTTTTTAGTAAGGAGTTTAACCAATTCAATTCCTCGCCAAAAAATCGTACTGGCAATATATACTACATTCAGTACTGGCAATACTACATTTAGTACTGGCAATACTACATTTAGTACTGGCAAAACTAAAATTAAGCACTGGCAATTCCAAATTGCAAATTGGCAGTACTAAATTTACTACTGGCAATACTAAATTGCATAAGCACTAGCAAGACTAAGTTCAAAATGTGGCATTTGGCAATGCTAAACTGAATACTGACATTGCCGTTTTGATTGAACGCCCAGTCAAAAGTTTCTATCTTGTTGCAAACCCTGTATTTTACAGGGTCTGCAGCAAGATAGAAACTCTTGCAACACCTCATGGCCGAATGGATCATAATATGTACGGAAGGCTAAACCTAGCACTAAATGGTGCATTTGCCATACAAAATGAAGTGCCGGCAATACAAATTTAAAGTATTTTTAGTACTGACAATACCAATTTTATTATGTACTACCACATTTGCGACTCAATACTGGATTCAGTGCTGGTAGTAGGAAATTTAGTACTTGCAACACTAAGGGGACACACAATTAGGTACTGGCAATATTAAATTTAGTACTGGCAATACTAAATTTAGTACTGGCAATCCTCAATTTGGTACTTTCAAGCACTTTGACTTTTCTGGGCCATGGGCCGTAGCAAAAGTTTCTATCTTTCCGCAAGGCCTGAAAAACACAGGGCTTGCACAAAGATAGAAACTTTTTGGATCCTTCCCTGGAACTGCAAACGACACTCTGTCCGAAACTGTTCTACTCTTGTGCGGGACCCAGACGTCTACTGAGGGGGTGATTGTGGACTTGCAGAGCTACCCCCCCTTCTAGAAGCCCAAAATCATGTCAAAATGCATTTTTTTAGTAAGGAGTTTAACCAATTCAATTCCTCGCCAAAAAATCGTACTGGCAATATATACTACATTCAGTACTGGCAATACTACATTTAGTACTGGCAATACTACATTTAGTACTGGCAAAACTAAAATTAAGCACTGGCAATTCCAAATTGCAAATTGGCAGTACTAAATTTACTACTGGCAATACTAAATTGCATAAGCACTAGCAAGACTAAGTTCAAAATGTGGCATTTGGCAATGCTAAACTGAATACTGACATTGCCGTTTTGATTGAACGCCCAGTCAAAAGTTTCTATCTTGTTGCAAACCCTGTATTTTACAGGGTCTGCAGCAAGATAGAAACTCTTGCAACACCTCATGGCCGAATGGATCATAATATGTACGGAAGGCTAAACCTAGCACTAAATGGTGCATTTGCCATACAAAATGAAGTGCCGGCAATACAAATTTAAAGTATTTTTAGTACTGACAATACCAATTTTATTATGTACTACCACATTTGCGACTCAATACTGGATTCAGTGCTGGTAGTAGGAAATTTAGTACTTGCAACACTAAGGGGACACACAATTAGGTACTGGCAATATTAAATTTAGTACTGGCAATACTAAATTTAGTACTGGCAATCCTCAATTTGGTACTTTCAAGCACTTTGACTTTTCTGGGCCATGGGCCGTAGCAAAAGTTTCTATCTTTCCGCAAGGCCTGAAAAACACAGGGCTTGCACAAAGATAGAAACTTTTTGGATCCTTCCCTGGAACTGCAAACGACACTCTGTCCGAAACTGTTCTACTCTTGTGCGGGACCCAGACGTCTACTGAGGGGGTGATTGTGGACTTGCAGAGCTACCCCCCTTCTAGAAGCCCAAAATCATGTCAAAATGCATTTTTTTAGTAAGGAGTTTAACCAATTCAATTCCTCGCCAAAAAATCGTACTGGCAATATATACTACATTCAGTACTTGCAATACTACATTTAGTACTGGCAATACTACATTTAGTACTGGCAAAACTAAAATTAAGCACTGGCAATTCCAAATTGCAAATTGGCAGTACTAAATTTACTACTGGCAATACTAAATTGCATAAGCACTAGCAAGACTAAGTTCAAAATGTGGCATTTGGCAATGCTAAACTGAATACTGACATTGCCGTTTTGATTGAACGCCCAGTCAAAAGTTTCTATCTTGTTGCAAACCCTGTATTTTACAGGGTCTGCAGCAAGATAGAAACTCTTGCAACACCTCATGGCCGAATGGATCATAATATGTACGGAAGGCTAAACCTAGCACTAAATGGTGCATTTGCCATACAAAATGAAGTGCCGGCAATACAAATTTAAAGTATTTTTAGTACTGACAATACCAATTTTATTATGTACTACCACATTTGCGACTCAATACTGGATTCAGTGCTGGTAGTACTAAATTTAGTACTTGCAACACTAAGGGGACACACAATTAGGTACTGGCAATATTAAATTTAGTACTGGCAATACTAAATTTAGTACTGGCAATCCTCAATTTGGTACTTTCAAGCACTTTGACTTTTCTGGGCCATGGGCCGTAGCAAAAGTTTCTATCTTTCCGCAAGGCCTGAAAAACACAGGGCTTGCACAAAGATAGAAACTTTTTGGATCCTTCCCTGGAACTGCAAACGACACTCTGTCCGAAACTGTTCTACTCTTGTGCGGGACCCAGACGTCTACTGAGGGGGTGATTGTGGACTTGCAGAGCTACCCCCCCTTCTAGAAGCCCAAAATCATGTCAAAGCCAATTCAATTCCTCGCCAAAAAATCGTACTGGCAATATATACTACATTCAGTACTGGCAATACTAAATTTAGTACTGGCAATACTACATTTAGTACTGGCAAAACTAAAATTAAGCACTGGCAATTCCAAATTGCAATTGGCAGTACTACATTTACTACTGGCAATACTAAATTGCATAAGCACTAGCAAGACTAAGTTCAAAATGTGGCATTTGGCAATGCTAAACTGAATACTGACATTGCCGTTTTGATTGAACGCCCAGTCAAAAGTTTCTATCTTGTTGCAAACCCTGTATTTTACAGGGTCTGCAGCAAGATAGAAACTCTTGCAACACCTCATGGCCGAATGGATCATAATATGTACGGAAGGCTAAACCTAGCACTAAATGGTGCATTTGCCATACAAAATGAAGTGCCGGCAATACAAATTTAAAGTATTTTTAGTACTGACAATACCAATTTTATTATGTACTACCACATTTGCGACTCAATACTGGATTCAGTGCTGGTAGTAGGAAATTTAGCACTTGCAACACTAAGGGGACACACAATTAGGTACTGGCAATATTAAATTTAGTACTGGCAATACTAAATTTAGTACTGGCAATCCTCAATCTGGTACTTTCAAGCACTTTGACTTTTCTGGGCCATGGGCCGTAGCAAAAGTTTCTATCTTTCCGCAAGGCCTGAAAAACACAGGGCTTGCACAAAGATAGAAACTTTTTGGATCCTTCCCTGGAACTGCAAACGACACTCTGTCCGAAACTGTTCTACTCTTGTGCGGGACCCAGACGTCTACTGAGGGGGTGATTGTGGACTTGCAGAGCTACCCCCCCTTCTAGAAGCCCAAAATCATGTCAAAATGCATTTTTTAGTAAGGAGTTTAACCAATTCAATTCCTCGCCAAAAAATCGTACTGGCAATATATACTACATTCAGTACTGGCAATACTACATTTAGTACTGGCAATACTACATTTAGTACTGGCAAAACTAAAATTAAGCACTGGCAATTCCAAATTGCAAATTGGCAGTACTAAATTTACTACTGGCAATACTAAATTGCATAAGCACTAGCAAGACTAAGTTCAAAATGTGGCATTTGGCAATGCTAAACTGAATACTGACATTGCCGTTTTGATTGAACGCCCAGTCAAAAGTTTCTATCTTGTTGCAAACCCTGTATTTTACAGGGTCTGCAGCAAGATAGAAACTCTTGCAACACCTCATGGCCGAATGGATCATAATATGTACGGAAGGCTAAACCTAGCACTAAATGGTGCATTTGCCATACAAAATGAAGTGCCGGCAATACAAATTTAAAGTATTTTTAGTACTGACAATACCAATTTTATTATGTACTACCACATTTGCGACTCAATACTGGATTCAGTGCTGGTAGTAGGAAATTTAGTACTTGCAACACTAAGGGGACACACAATTAGGTACTGGCAATATTAAATTTAGTACTGGCAATACTAAATTTAGTACTGGCAATCCTCAATTTGGTACTTTCAAGCACTTTGACTTTTCTGGGCCATGGGCCGTAGCAAAAGTTTCTATCTTTCCGCAAGGCCTGAAAAACACAGGGCTTGCACAAAGATAGAAACTTTTTGGATCCTTCCCTGGAACTGCAAACGACACTCTGTCCGAAACTGTTCTACTCTTGTGCGGGACCCAGACATCTACTGAGGGGGTGATTGTGGACTTGCAGAGCTACCCCCCCTTCTAGAAGCCCAAAATCATGTCAAAATGCATTTTTTTAGTAAGGAGTTTAACCAATTCAATTCCTCGCCAAAAAATCGTACTGGCAATATATACTACATTCAGTACTGGCAATACTACATTTAGTACTGGCAATACTACATTTAGTACTGGCAAAACTAAAATTAAGCACTGGCAATTCCAAATTGCAAATTGGCAGTACTAAATTTACTACTGGCAATACTAAATTGCATAAGCACTAGCAAGACTAAGTTCAAAATGTGGCATTTGGCAATGCTAAACTGAATACTGACATTGCCGTTTTGATTGAACGCCCAGTCAAAAGTTTCTATCTTGTTGCAAACCCTGTATTTTACAGGGTCTGCAGCAAGATAGAAACTCTTGCAACACCTCATGGCCGAATGGATCATAATATGTACGGAAGGCTAAACCTAGCACTAAATGGTGCATTTGCCATACAAAATGAAGTGCCGGCAATACAAATTTAAAGTATTTTTAGTACTGACAATACCAATTTTATTATAATACTACCACATTTGCGACTCAATACTGGATTCAGTGCTGGTAGTAGGAAATTTAGTACTTGCAACACTAAGGGGACACACAATTAGGTACTGGCAATATTAAATTTAGTACTGGCAATACTAAATTTAGTACTGGCAATCCTCAATCTGGTACTTTCAAGCACTTTGACTTTTCTGGGCCATGGGCCGTAGCAAAAGTTTCTATCTTTCCGCAAGGCCTGAAAAACACAGGGCTTGCACAAAGATAGAAACTTTTTGGATCCTTCCCTGGAACTGCAAACGACACTCTGTCCGAAACTGTTCTACTCTTGTGCGGGACCCAGACGTCTACTGAGGGGGTGATTGTGGACTTGCAGAGCTACCCCCCCTTCTAGAAGCCCAAAATCATGTCAAAATGCATTTTTTAGAAAGGAGTTTAACCAATTCAATTCCTCGCCAAAAAATCGTACTGGCAATATATTCTACATTCAGTACTGGCAATACTACATTTAGTACTGGCAATACTACATTTAGTACTGGCAAAACTAAAATTAAGCACTGGCAATTCCAAATTGCAAATTGGCAGTACTAAATTTACTACTGGCAATACTAAATTGCATAAGCACTAGCAAGACTAAGTTCAAAATGTGGCACTTGGCAATGCTAAACTGAATACTGACATTGCCGTTTTGATTGAACGCCCAGTCAAAAGTTTCTATCGTGTTGCAAACCCTGTATTTACAGGGTCTGCAGCAAGATAGAAACCCTTGCAACACCTCATGGCCGAATGGATCATAATATGTACGGAAGGCTAAACCTAGCACTAAATGGTGCATTTGCCATACAAAATGAAGTGCCGGCAATACAAATTTAAAGAATTTTAGTACTGACAATACCAATTTTATTATAATACTACCACATTTGCGACTCAATACTAGATTCAGTGCTGGTAGTAGGAAATTTAGTACTTGCAACACTAAGGGGACACACAATTAGGTACTGGCAATTAGGTACTGCATTGCTAGTACTAAATGTGGCATTGCCTGTACTAAATGTAGTACATTACCAGTAATAAATTTACAATTCCCAGTACTTGATTCAGTATTGCCAGCGCTAGATGTGGCATTGCCAGTACTATGCCCCATACTAAAAATTGAATCTCGAATACTACTTTCCTATTCGGAGCACGTCGCTTTGCAAGTCTGCCCGACTTCTCCAAAAAAAGTTTCTATCTTATTGCGGAAGGGTTTCTATCTTGCCGCGGCGCTCCGGTTTTGCACGCCCTGACTTTCCCAAAAAAAGTTTCTATCTTCTCCAGGATCGCTATACTGTTTTACTGGTTTAGGACGTTTACCTAGGATCGCCACGGCCTACAAGAACCGCATCACGATGATCCCGGTGGTCTGCGACGACTTTCGGCACCCCAGCGGCGGCGAGATGGAGGGCATCCCCTCGCTGTGGACCGCCGAGCAGAAGCACCCGCTGGCCTGCTATGGCATTACCAACTCCGACGCCGCTGGGATTTGCACTACCTGCCTGTTACGTCGGGATTTGGCTGTGGGTCAAAACCAATGGGATTTTATTTTAGGGTAGGTGCACCACCGATTTTATCTTGTTTTAGTGGGGATTGTGATGGTCACTGGGTGTACGGGATTTTGACCCATGGCCATTTGGTCCCTTTGCTTCCATTTGTTTAAGAATATGTTTTTCCCCTGTTTGTTTAAAAAGGAATCGATCACTGCTGGAAATACGTTTACTTTTTCCAGGGGGCTTAAGCAAATGGAAGTTTGTGGTGGCTTTCGAATAGAGAGTATGGATTCGGATCAACTTCCTGTTTGTGCCCTTTGAATTCTGGTTCAGTCGGCGTGTGGGATGTTCAATATTCCAGGACTTTTCTTGGGGTTTCTCTTGCATTGAATCATACCAACGATAGCCGGATGGTTCTATGTTTTTACTTGTGCTGCTTTAATTGCTTCTTCATCATTCCCTTTTGATGGATTCAGATTCTATAATTAATGTGTAGTTGCTTGCTTTTCAGTAGCTACAATGAAGCAACAAGGAAACAGCCACGTCCGGAAGGCTAAAAGGAAGCCAAGCGAAAGGCAAGAAACCTTAAAAGGAAGCCCTACCCATGCTTTTAGCTGACCCAAGCCCACGCTCCGGGCCCTAAACCCGCCCGAAGCCAACCCTAAACCACCACTAAGCCCACCACGTGCCTCCTTACATGGATAGTAGCCTGTTGGAAATTTGACCAAGCCTCATCTTCACACAAGGCGGCTGCCCGTGAAATTGACATGATTCCGGCCCCGTTTCACCCAGGGTATGTTGGCTACGTTGGGAAGATGTGTGGTGCCTCAAGCGTACACTTTCTTTTGATCTGTGAACTGGCCCCCGGACCCGAGGAAACAAACAGCATTCGGTCAGCGCAGAACTGATCAAGCGAACTTTGGAGTGATGGGGCCACCAAGGAGCTCCAAAAAAGGCAAAAAGCCGACCATTTGGGGTCTACCTTTTTTCTTTCGTAATTTACACCGCCAGTCGTTGTCAACATCATCTTGGTGGAAGCAAATGGGGCTAGTTCGTAGGCCTGGCTTTTGACATATTGCGTGATTTGGATTGGTGGGGAGTGGAAACAGAGCTATATATGATCAAGGGTTCACAAGTCCCCACCCCCCTCCCCCCCGAGGTTCCCAGTGCTCCCCCAGCTGTGGTGTGGTTGGGGTGTGGTTTAGGGTTGAACCCCGGTTTTTGTAGGCGATGGGAAGCCGTGCCAACCCAAGCTCCAAACCGCCAAATTCACTCAGTTCTTCAAAGTGAATCGGCCTTTTGACATCTTTTGGTTTTCCCGTTTTGGGTTCCCATTGGAGGGGTAAAAATCCGAAAAACAAATCCCAAAATATTCATCCGCACCCGTTCCCATTGTTGGTTGAGCTCCCAAAGATCACCTTAAATATCTCCCGGTCCTCGGGGCAAGTAAGAAGGAGGGAAGCGGATTTTCACCGGGAAGCGGATGCACAGGCGTCCAGGGCTCCTTAGAAAGATCTCCATTTTGCAACCATTTGAAGCATGTTGCTTTTTATGGCCTTTTTCCACCAGAATAAAGGGAAACCACCATGTACAAGATGCAATGTTCAGGTGTATAATGTAAGGATCCCTGACGTCCTTTTTGGGTTAGTTTGGCTACAAATCGATGGGTTCCACTGGTTTAGATGGGTTTTGCACCCCATTTACCATGGAATCCCATCGATTTCAACCGAACTGGAATTGGGGGAGGGGGGTGACCGATGGAAATCCATTTCTGGTTCCATTTCCCTTTTGTTGAAAAAGCCAGATAAATGGAACTGCACCCCCTTTTCTGTTTGGCAGCAGGGGGGATCAGGTGGTTAAAAGCTCAGTTGCCCAAACCCGACCTTTTAAACTTTGGTTTTCCCAGTTTGGACTATTTTTAGTAAAGGTCCCAAAAGGTGATCACCTTTTGTTTCTGGGTCCCCAAGAAACAACTGAGCAAGGCCACCTAAAGCTTCCCCAGAATTAGCTCCCTTTTTGTTTTTTGCTTTTTAGCTTTTTTGGGGGTCCCTTTGTTTTCCAATAAGGCAAAAAGATCGAGTTTTTTGCTGGGGTCCCTTTGTTTCCAGCCAAGAAAGCAGGTGAGGGGCAACTGAGAATGGCCACCTCCAGCTCGCAGGTGGTGAGCGCGTACAAGCACCTCCAGCTCCTGCCGGAGCTGAAGTTCCCGCGCTTCGGCACCAGCGACGAGCCGCCCGGCGAAGAGCTCCCCGGGTGGGGGGGCTGAGGGTATGATGTGCCCTGGGGTTCGACGCCCATACAACAAAGTTTTTTATTTTTTTGAAAAAGACAAATAAAAACGATAGAAAAGGCGAACGGTGAGGGGGCCGGAGAGGGATGTGCCGATGTGCCGTAGGGTCCGACCCCCAACTACCAAAAAAAACATTAAACAATACAAGAACAAAAAAAACACAAAAAAGGTTGACCCAATTTGGATGATGACATTTTTTTGGTAAACAATGGCGGTTATATGATCCCCATAGTTTTAATTGTGGTTTGAAACCTAGGGTGTGGGTATGGGTCGAAACTAAACCAGGGGACCAGGTGTTGGTTCATATTTGCCGCTTGCCAGGGTTCCATGTGGGGTACATATTTTTGACCCACAGGCATGTTTCTGGCAGAGTTGGGGGTCCCGCCGGGTCCCTTTTGACTGGAAGTGGGGAAGGGGGAAATTTCGACCGGAGATCTCCGACTGCGCAGTTCATTTGGCACTTATCTGAGGGATAGGTGTCGCGTGTGCACATGCAAGGGTCGCCACTCAGTTGGGCAAGTTGAATCGTGACTTCTCGAGTCTCCGACCCAACCGGGCCAATTGAGCAACACTTTGGGTTTGGGTTTGAGACATATACCCGTGAACGTGTCTCTCTCTGGCTCATCCAGGTTGCTTGTCATGTTGAACGTTTGGTCCAGTGATTTGTGGGGTTTTTGAGGTGGGCAAGGTATGATATCTTCAAAGTGGTCAACACAATACAGATTGATCTGTTGATTTGGGTCAACTTGGCTTATTTCGTGGAGCCTTTGACTCAGCAGCTTCCGTTGGGAAGATGTGCACACCTTCTGCCGTGGGAAAACAACTGCGCAAAGCCTGTGTTTGACCTTTGGCCTCCAAACCCATTGGACCAGCCTGCATTGGGACCTTTTTCTTTTTATTGTTTGCTTGAACTGGCAGCAAGAAGTTTCAATTACCCGAAGAGGGACTGTTTTCGGGCTCTGGAAGATTTGCTCCTTTGAAAGGTTTTTTCAGGGGGGCCAAGGCTGCGAGGCTAGGGCTATATTGAAGGGGAACCCTCTGTTGGTTGGGTGTAAATGGAACCCCTACTTGTTTTAGGGGAACCCTAAAAGAGGGCAACCAAACCGAACACAGAAAACCCCCGCATGTTTCCATTGTTTTATATTTTTTGGTGGGGGTGGGGAATCTAAAAAATAACAGAACATAGTCCAACTCGAGTTTCCACTCAAACAGTGACGGAAGCGCACGCTCGCAGCGCCCCGCTCTCGAAAAGTCAACGCTTGCGAAGACGTATTTATTTATTGATTGATTTGTTTGTTTGGTGGGGGGAATACCAAAACACAGTGCTTAGGAAGATGTATTTATTTATTTATTTATTTATTTATTTATTTATTTGTGTTGTTTTGTTTTGTTTTGTTTGTTTGTTTTGTGGGGGGGAGTACCGAAAAATAAACGCTTAGGATGATGTATTTATGTGTGTATTTATTTATTTATTTATGGAGTTCTTAAGGGAGGGGGGTGTTACGGGGGGGGGTAAATTTGAGTAAATGGGCGTGGACTAGGGAGCCCTAGGGAGGCCTAGGGTTCAAATCCTGAATCCGGCTCAGCCCTCATCCTGCTTAGCCGCTTGCCCGCCCACTAAGCTCTTCGCAAAACACTCGGTCCTTTGCGTGTTTTCCAGCAACCCAATTGAAGCTGATTAGTTTTTCTTCGCCCGCTTGCTAGGACTAGGGAGCCCTAGGGAGCCTTAGGGAAGCTTAGGGAAGCTTAGGGAAGCTTAGGGAAGCTTAGGGAAGCTTAGGGAAGCCTAGGGAAGGGGGAGCCTTAGGGAAGCTTAGGGAATAGGGTTTTGAGGGGTTCCGAAAAACCCCGGTAAACCCTGTACTTGGGGCTCACTTTGGGGAACTCACTTTTGAAAAGCCCTGGTGCCAACGACCTTAAATCTTGGAAGGCTGGGGAGATTAAGGGGGGCTACGAATCTTTTAGGGGCCTTTAGGGGTCCTTGGGGAGGGAGCGCTAGGGCTTGCTAAGGAGCTCTTAGGAAGTGCTAGGGAGTCTTGGGGGTTAAAAATTACCCCCCTCCCTTAAGAACTCCATAATTTATGTATTTATTTATTTATGTTTGTTTGTTTGTTTGTTTGTTTGTTTGGTGGGGGGGAAGTACCGGAAAAAATAAACAAGAAGAAGAAACACAAACGCCTAGGAAGATCGCGGTGCTCTTTGACCTGGCGGCCAAGTGTCAGCTCTACAAGCGCCCCGCCGCCAGCGAAGGCGAGCCGGCGCCGAGGCCCCGGATTCTGCTGACGGGCGCCGTGGCCGACGCGGAGGCCATGAGCGCCTCGTTAAAAGAAATGCTTCCATTTGGTTAAGAATATGCCACAGAACCAAAAAGTTGGTGCCCTTAGTCTAACCAAGGATTTGGTCCCTTTGCTTCCATTTGCTTATGAATATTTGTTCATCTTCCCCTGTTGGTTTTAAAGGGAATCGATTTCACCACTGGACATATTTTCATTTTTTCCAGGGGGCTTAAGCGAATGGAGGAATGGGTTGACGGTTTACGTTTGCTCAACAAATTGGACACTATAATTTGTTTACAATATATATATATATATATACACCCATTTTGATGGTTTATGCAAAAATGCTCAACAACTTGGACAATATAATTTGTTTGTGTATGTTTACCATTTGTTTAATTAATGTTCAATTGTATCTGTGGATCATACCATTTTGGGGCTTTCCATGGTTGTCGTTGGGAAACATTTTACATTTTTGCCAAACATGGTTTAGTGGGAAATCCCCACTTGGCTGCTAAAATTACATTTTTTGCCCCCCCTCCAACGTCAACCAAGTTCGGTGCACCACCCATTTTAGTCTGGTGAGGATCTTCAACAGGGGGTACGGGGTTTTGACGGATCAATCCAAAGGTTTTGTGCTTGTTGGTGGTGGTTGATGGGTCAACCCAAGGTCTAAGGGTGGAAGCACATACCCCTTGATCATACCCCATTGCTTCCCTGGTTTCCAAGCCACTTTATAAGGGGTATATATATATACACCCATTTTGATGGTTTATGGAATAATTGCCCCAACAACTTGGACAATAGAATTTGTTTGTATATTTTTACATTTTTTTCAATGAATGTTCAATTGTATCCAAAGGTTTTGTGCTTGTTGTGGGTGGTCGTTGGTGGTGCTGGTCGTTGGTGGTGGTGGTCGTTGTTGGTGCTGGTGGTTGTTGTTGTTGGTTGGTTGTTGTTGATGGATCAACCCCAAGCTGTGGAAGTTGCCTCCTTTCAACATTCCTTTTTCAGGGCTCCTTAAAAGATACATTTTGCACTGGCTTTTCCCACCAAAACAAGGGGAGGGGAAACCACCATTGACAAGGCAATGTTCAGGTGTATAATGTAAGGATCGCTGTTTTTGGCAGGGTAATCAATGGTTCTCGGAAAAGTCTTACGACCTCACACGACCTCACCCCAAATAGCGGGTTATGTGTGGAATAGCCTCCCAACCATCTTATTTCAGGTTGGGTAAATATTATAGTTCACCCAGATGGTTCCCGTTGATTTTCAACTCGCCAGAAACATCGAGGTCCCTTTCTTCATGGCCGGTGGCGGCCAGTTGCGGGTTTAAATGGGGAACGCGTCTTTTTTTGATGGTACCCTTTTTGGGTATGGTTTGAAGGGAAACCAAGAGGAAACCCGTCATTTGGGGGTCCCCTACAAAAATTGACACACCCATTATGGTTGGGCTCCTCATATCACTCTCCGAGCGATATCAGGTTCAAGTTGTCCACCATGGATCTGGGCCAGACGTTCATGACAGTCGGCTGGGAAACTTTTAGGCCTCGGTCAAAGGTGTTTCGCACCACTTTTCGGGGAAACCAACCAGCAGTAGTGGGGGAAGGGATACGGGAGGATTCCCCCGTTTCGTGCAGATTGACAATATGGGATTCTCCCTCATGCCCGCGAATGTTTGTTTGTCCAAACTTTCCACACCCATCTGACAAAAAAATGACGGTACAGATATGCAATGGGGACGCGCAACTCTCTGGAGATCCAGCCCAGCCATCCGCAAAATACGATGTTCGAAGTGGCCGCGCAAGCGGGGCCCGACGTTTGGATTCCACCCGTTCGGGGCTTGCGGCATGGCTAAGCTTTGGCATCTTTTGGCAAGTGAGGCATCTGTGACATCACCCAGATCATGCGCCGCGGCCGCACAAATACTCGAGCCATTTCACGGGATGGACTGGCACATCTTGCCGGCAGAGATTTGCGGTGTTGTTTGAGAGCTGTTTACTGTAGTATCCCTCCGGGCCATTCAGCTTTACGTGAGAGAAACAAAAAAAACACCAGCCCCGGAGAAAAAAAGGGGGCAACTTATTTTAGGACCAATCATTAGGAGATTAGGAGATCAGGTTCAGAGAGCCTCTCTGAAGCTCCGCAAAGCTCTTCTGGGCCCTTTGGCTTTTCAGCCCGAGGATCCAGGAGCGCTTGCACGTGGTGTGCGGCGTTACCAGGAACCAGGAGGAGCGGGACCGATGCAACGGGCCACGGCTCGGTTTGGCCGGAAGGTCAGTCGGGAGGCTATGTGCGACCTTATGGGCTTGAACAAGTTCCCGGATTGATCTGCGTTGGGTCTCTTTCAGACAAGTAAACTCGGGAAGAACAGCTTTGTGAGCCGCTATGTACTTTGGTGCCTGCGGAGAAAGTCTCTTTCAATGCGGTGCTTCGTCAAGGTTCATCTTCAAATCCATGCCCTTTGCTTTGTTGGGGGGATTCTTCCCATATAGGCTGAGATTGTAGGAAATCAGCTCGCATGTGCGGTGGTTCAATCACCTTGCTACCTGGGCTTGCTAGGGGTGTTGACCCACAATCCCTTAACACACAACTTAAACCGCCATTCTCAGTGTCCTGATTGAGGCAGCCATACTAGGTCCCCCAGTAGTGCCCTTTTACCAACAATTTTTGTTTTTGGGGGGGTTCCCCTACTAAAACAGACCTTCCAGAAAAAGATCGGGTACCCTTATTCGAACCTCAAACTACTGGAGGGCCTAATCATATGGCACACCTGGAAAAAAAGAAGGTTTTGACCGTGCTTGCAAGCGATGCCGACACCCTGCACAGCTCAGGACAAGTTGAGGTAACTCAACCCAAACCTGGCTTAATCCCATTTCTCATTCCCTGGCTATCGCAGCGATCAAAAAAGAAGCGCTGGCGCAGGAGGCCCGGAGCCTCATGCGCTACGCCTCCTACATGGTCTTCATCTTGTCCCGCGGGGTCTTGCGGGACCCCGGCTTCGCGCAGATCTTGTTGCTGGCCCACGGGCAGAGCGGGAGCAGCGGCACCAGGCGGCTTCTCTTCGATTCCGTCGGCTTGAGGGAGAGTTGGGCCCTTGGAATCCCATTGGGAGGGGCATGTTGCCACAAAAGGCCCTTCAAATGGATCACTGGAAATGTGGGTTTGTTGGGCTTCGGTTTTGGATATTTTTTTACAAAGTGTTTGGCTTTGGGGCGCACGCCTTGTCATTTGCAACGCTCGCAGGTCGGTCTCACGGATTTTGTCAAACCGTTCTGATCGCTCGCTGGAGTGTCTGCCGGTGATTGCCGACTCTTGCCTCATGAATTGGGCCAGCCCGTTCATGGCGGAGCCCATGCAATAGGGGGAGGGGGGGGGCGAGGTTCTGCGGTTGCCCTTTCTGCATTTGCTTAAGAATAATTTGTGTTTCCCTTGTTGGTTTTAAAAGGGAATCGATTTCACCACTGGACATATGTTCTCATTTTTCCCAGGGGGCTGAAGCAGATGGACGCCAACGGAAAAACCAACCGGCTTGGGCGACTAGTGAAGACCATGGCCCACGGGAACTTGGACCATGGCTTTTGTTTCGGGACATGTGGGATTTCGCCATGGGGCATAACCTATGGCTCCATTCTCGGGTGGATGAACATCCATTTGCCACCACCAGGGGTACAGGGTTTTGACCCACAGTCGTTTCTGAAACCTGCGAGCAGTGGGCCAGGACCTTTGTGCGGCGCAAGGTGTTTATCGGCCCCCGCTTGCCTGTGCGTGCGTGCGTGCGTGCGTGCGTGCGTGCGTGCGTGCGTGCGTGCGTGCGTGCGTGCGTGCGTGCGTGCGCGCGGGCGTGCGTGCGTGCGTGCGTGCGTGCGTGCGTGGGTGCGTGGGTGCGTGGGTGCGTGGGTGCGTGGGTGCGTGGGTGCGTGGGTGCGTGGGTGCGCGGGTGCGTGGGTGCGTGGGTGCGTGGGTGGGTGGGTGGGTGTGTGTGTGTGTGTGTGCGCGTGTGCGCGTGCGCGTGTGCGTGTGCGTGTGCGTGTGCGTGTGCGTGTGCGTGTGCGTGTGCGTGTGCGTGTGTGCGTGCGTGCGTGCGTGCGTGCGTGCGTGCGTGCGTGCGTGCGTGCGTGCGTGTGCGCGCGTGTGCGCGTGTGCGCGTGTGCGCGTGTGCGCGTGTGTGCGTGTGAGCGCGTGAGCGGCGCGTGAGCGCGTGAGCGTGTGAGCGTGTGAGCGTGTGAGCGTGTGAGCGTGTCTGTGTGTCTGTGTGTCTGTGTGTCTCTGTGTGTCTGTGTGTCTGTGTGTCTGTGTGTCTGTGTCTGTTTGTGTGTGTGTGTGTGTGTGTGTTTGTGTGTGTGTGTGTGTTTGTTTGTGTGTGTTTGTTTGTTTGTGTGTTTGTGCGTGTTTGTGTGTCTGTCTTTGTGTGTGTGTCTTTGCGTTTTTGTGCCTCTCTCTGTGTGTACTTGTTTCGTACGTGCTGCTTATTGCGCGTGGTTAATGTATGCATGTGTGTGTGTATCGGTGTCCTTTGTATGACGATCTGTGATGCATGCGTGCCTATGTGTCGTCGTCATTCTGGTGGCGGCCTTAGAGTATGGGTTGTGTAAGTGAGCTGAAGCAGCCCAACCATTCTCAGGATGTTTTTCAACCAAGCGCAGCGATGTGGCGAATCACCAGGTAGCCGGAAACCCCGGACCAGGATTTCAGATGCGGTCCACCTCCTTGTCTCCAGGGTTCCACTTTTTGACTACCCCAGAATAGACTAAACCCAGCGGTGGTTCAGTCCCACAAGAGGAACCTGGGTTAAAGTCAACCTTGGGGAATTTAAACGAGTGGACTGCTTGTGGCGATTACACAGGGCTTGCATATTCCAGTTGTCCCTTAGATCTCCCTTTTCCGCTGCGGATTAAAGTATCACCTTTTGGGCCTTTGGGGTGAGTTGTGTCTTTGAAGGACCCGTTTTGGATGGTAATGCGGAACAAAAAGGACACTGAGGATCGGGAGGCCGATTGTGAGACGGGTTGCATTTCTCAGTTGCCCAAAGCGAATCGACTTTTTGACCTTTTGGTTTTCCAATTTTGGCAACCATATTTGTGGTATGAAATGATGATCACCTTTTATGTCAATGGTGGCTGAGATATGGGGGCTTCTAAAAATAGGGGGATCCCTTTTGGATGGTTCACTGCAGAAAAACCAAAGGGAAACCACCCACCCCTGGAGGGATCCCCAACTTCGAGAAGCACTCATCTGAGATGTTCATTTAAGTCCATTTCTCATTTCTCCCTGGTTAATTTTTTCCGGGACCCTCTCACTGGATGGTTTTTGCTCGTCCTTCGGCAAGGCCGAGGCAAGTACAAGGTCCCCCCACTAGTGCCCTTTTTAACCCCTTTTTTGCTTGGGAGGGTTCCCCTACCAAAATAGACTACCAAAAAAAGACGGTACCCTTGTTCTAACCTCTCTACTGGAAGACCTAGAGTATGAGGGGCGCCGGAAAGGCGGCCAAAACCCAAGCGCGCAAGCGCGCGCGCCCGCGGCGGGGAGTTTTTGCGTGGCCTCAGGATACGCACTTCGAGTTTCCGACCCCGGAGTTTTACCAGGAGCTCGCCTCCTTCGGCCTGGGCTTCGGGCCTGAGGCGGGCCGGGGCGTTGGTGTGGGCGTGGGCGTGGGCGTGGGCGTGGGTGTGGGTGTGTGGGTGGGTGGGTGGGTAGGTGGGTGGGTAGGTGGGTGGGTAGGTGGGTGGGTAGGTGGGTGGGTAGGTGGGTGGGTAGGTGGGTGGGTGGGTGTCTCTGTGTGTCCCTCTTTCCTCTTTCCTTGTCTCCTGCTGTTTGAGGTATGGACGGATGGATGGATGCATGCGTGGACAGACGGAGGGAGGGAGAGAGGGAGTGATGGATGCATCATGGTTGTCGTTGGGAAACATTTTACATGTTTGCTTATCGTGGTTTAGTGGGACATCCCCACTTAACTGTTTTTTTTTTTGCTCCCCTTCCAACGTCAACCAAGGCATGGATGGGCGGGTGGATGGATGGATGACCCTGCTGACGCGGCAAGCCGCGGTACGCTGTAGTAAAACTTACCAGACCAAAAGCAAACCTGGGCCTGACAGAAGCGCACTGCATGAGTTTCGCCGGCTTCCGCTTTGGTCACTCACAATGCTACAGCATCGCAGGCATTGAGTTGGGAACACCGGCGGCACCTTTGTTTTCTTCATGTACGCTTTTGCGACAGCTCATGTCAAACTGGGGCTTTGGGCTGTCTCGAGGATATGACCCCTGCGAGCGCCGCCGTCTTTTGTCTTGCAAGGTGGGGTGCAAGCTGGAGACGGCTTATCGCCAGCTGCTGCAGATGCTGGCGCTTCCCTTGGCGCCCAATGGCTCCGAGGGCCTCATCGAGAAGCAGATCTACGAAATTTGCATCAGGCCCGAAGCCGGTCTCCGCCCCCGAACTTCGAACTTGGCACCCCGAACTCCGAACCGCTTCCGCTTCCGCTTTGCCTTGGGGCGGCTATTAAAAGAAAAAGTACGCCACATTTTAATGGAGTTGTCTTTTCGGCACGGTGACATAAGAGGATACATGGGGAACCAGGTAGGCATCCAGAGGCAGTCTCACTGAACTTCCTCGCGTTGCTGCAATTTTCTATCGGCAGTTTGCTTGGAACCAATCAGTCGCAAGTCTCGTCCCGGAACCCAAAGCACCCATGTTCTTTTGACCCTTGAGTTTGCTTAGGCATACAGGGTGGCCCACTGCTTGTGGGCTTTCTGCCATCTAATTGCCCCAATTAGCTCCTTCTCCCGGAAAAAAAATAAGAACAACAAAAACGCCTTTTGCCATCCATGTACCCGAGAAAAACAATCCATCCGATTTTTTCCAAAAAAACGCCGGCGCTGGCGCCAACCACGCGAAGGTTCCGGCGCTATGCCGACAGCATGCAGGGCATGGCCTTGGATCAGCAGGCCGCGCCTCGGGTTCAACTCAAACGGCCGCCTGCGCGGACGGGTCGGTCGTTTTTTTTTGTTTGCTTTGTTTGTTTTTTCTTTTCGGTTGGGAAAAAGTCGAAAACGTGTTTTTGTTTTCTTCTTATTTTTTTATTCTTTTTCTTTTCGGTTGGGAACAAGTCGAAAAAACAATCCCAAGCAATGGGGGGAAGATACGCCGCCAAAGGTTCTTCAAGCGTTCTGGGACCGCGACCATGAAGAGTGATCGGTGTTTGATTGTGACTATTACTTGGACCCTTCGAAAAAAGAGACGAGAGAGGCTATCGACGTTGATATAGGTCCCGCGGCTCGCATGTTCTCATTCCGCAGCTGCTTTGCGTGACTGCGACGTGGCAACACATGGATGGTTTTCAAAACTTGACGGAGCCCTGCGGATGATGGTTGCTTTCTGGCTGTTTGGAAGCACGCCCAACTTACACAAGTCAAATTAAACAATTGAGGCATGGTGCCTGAACGAGGGTTAAAAACACGTGCGGCTCAGCCTTCAAAAGCACACGTCACATGACGAGCACACAATGCACATACGAACTTCCTGCGGAAGCACTTGTTTACAGAGCTACGTGTTTGACGAGGTAAGTCAGCAGGGGCAGGGTTGAATGTGTGGACGTTGCAAAGGAAACTGCGAGGGCACGACGTGCCTGACACACAGGGCAGGCACATGCCAGTGCTTGATATCATGACGATTTGTTTCCGGGCCCGCCCTTTTCCTAGGCCATAGGCACTATTATTTTCCAGGCGCGTCAGGTAACTTTAGAAAGGCATGAGGTCGATGTTCATGTTCAATCCCTTATGAATCATGAATCACGCTGGTAGAAGCAACAGGAAGGAATGCAGTACTCGGGGCAAAGCACATTATATTGTTAGGAGTTCCTTGGCTGAGTGTTGTTGTTTTGCAAGCAAAACCGGGCCCTGTGATTGCCAATATAATGAGCAATTCAATCAATGTACGTGTTTTTGTGTTTATCGGAAATTTCAGCCTTCACTGCTGCAAAGGTAAGCAGCAGTCAGGATCGACGAGGACATTTCATTCACGGAAGAAGGTGAAGCCCAGTTCTTTGTTTTCTCCACTTCTTTGGAGGCGTTCCTCTTTGGGCTTCGGGAAGAACAACTATTCTGTCATTACTCGTGGTGGTATATACTGTCAGGAGGACATGGATACAATACAATGGTCTCCCCTTGGTTTCCCCTTGAAGGAACCCGATAAAAGAACCGTTACCCTCAACCAAGAAAAGTGAAGCAGCGCAAAGCCAAGGACTTCATTTCGGAGTCGGAGGGAAGCCACTTCTGTGGCTTCGATGATGCGGACATGACCGAGTCCACTGACAACTTTGCCATGCGCCCGCTGGCAAGCGCGAGCTGCCCGGCGAGCGCGAGGGCAAACCGCTTCGATCATGTTGACCCCATATTGATTCATGGGGGGAGGGAGGGGAGGGAGGGGGGGGGAAGGGAGCTTAATAAGGCCGGCTCCAATTTACTTCAACCAACCAGTTTGTTCATAGGATATTTGTGGGAAGTCAGACCCCTTTAGGGGCCAAAAACCACCCCGAGAATACTAAACTGGTTGGCTTGATCCATATGTGGTCAGTATTTCCCCGGGTGTCTCCTGGTTTCCCGCTCCCATGTCCTTGGTAACCGCACAAATGTCCTTTGTAGAAGTTTCTCCTTCGGAACCCTCCAGGTGGGGCGCGTAGCTATTTTTTTTGGTTTTCCCCCGCCTTTGAAAGAAAAAGCAGCCTCAAAAAGGGATTCTGAGCCAAGTCCCAACAATGGAACCTAAAGCGGCAACCGTTTCAATAGCCAGTTAATTGATCAGCTGTTCAAGGGGGAAAATCCAGTCAGGGTAGCTTTTTGGAGAACCACGTGCACCTTTACCGTTTTGGAAGATCCCTGGGGGCGTCGCTCGGTTTCAAAGTGGAGATTCGAGGACTCAAAGGCGTGTGCTGCATGTGATTTGCATATCTTTGTGCGTGGAAACGCGGGCCCCCTAAAAGAATTCCGGCCAGCCAGACAGCGTGAATTTGGATTCATGTGCTGCGAGCTCACATGTGTTTTTTTAGCGAGCCGGCAAAGGTGGCGTCGGGGATCCAAGCAATTTGCGAACTCCTTTTTGGTTTGAGAGCTGCCTAGGCACACGGCCAACAAGAACTGCCACGGGTGACCCCTGGAGTCCCACGCCCTTTGTTATCGGGTTGGCTGCTAGATGTTCATGTCCGTCTCGTGGCTCTTTTTTTGGGGCACTTGGTTCCCTGGCTTCCCCGCGGGAAAGGAACAGCTCTCAACATGGATCCAGGATTGGTTTTCTTTGTAAAGGGTGTTGAAAAGGAAAACAAGGAGGTCAACAGGGGCGGCCTTTTTTCATAGCGTCCTCTTAAGGCTTCGTGGTTGGAGAGGTTCCAGCTCGAGATTCCCAAGTTGCGAGAAGCGTTGTTTCAGCCAAGAAGCAAGGTGCTTTCAATGGCCAGGCTGAGTCATGGTTGAACTTTACAGAGTTAAGATCGGAGATTTGGTTAATCATATCCAGTGTTTGGGGGCATTTGAGGGCGCGTCACTTTCCTGCGCAACCCAAATTGTCCAATGCCTGTTACGAAAGTCGCACCTTTTTAGTAATGGCTGGAATGCCTTTTGGCATGTCCCTTTCGCTGATTTACAAATTACCGACTTTGATACATTCCAACTTAGTTTGCGCGCCAAAATCTAAGGGCCAAAGCCACGTTTGTTCCTCTGGGCAATTCTCCCCTCATGCCCCCTTAGCCAATAACATTCGGGCTTTTGCGGTATTTTGCAGGTGCACCTAGTCGTACTTTGGGTGTACCTTGTTTCGAGGTATCGTTTTTTTGGTGTTAAAGGGTAACTGGGGTGGGGGGGGACGGGCAATTCTCTAGTTTGAACAAATCTCTAGTTTGGGGGAGGGGGTGGGGCAATTCTCCAGTTTGAAAAAAACGGCCAAACGTCCTGGCAACGTGTCCCAGGCAGTACGTCCGTGTCGCTGACCATGTTCCTTTCCCCGGCAGATCTGGCTGACTCGGAGCCGGGGCCCTCAGCGGAAAAAACCGTGAAGCACAGGGATCTTGCCTCGATTGTTGCTGGGAAACATTTTACAGTTTTGCTTATGTGGTTTAGTGGGAAATCCCCACTTGGCTGCTAAGTCAACCAAGATGAGACACCATTGTTTGTTGGCATTTACAGGGGAATCAACATTCCAGGGTTTCTTCGGTGGTGCGAAATGGATTTTGTCCGCGTGTCAACAAAGGAGATAGGGGGTTCTGTTGAACAGCGTATTCTCAATCGAGAGGATTGTCAACATATAGTGGTGACTTTTGGATTTTGGATTCCAGCGGTTGATTCAAAATCCCCATGACCCGTTCTTCTTCGCACATTGCGCTTCAAGTGCGTAGCAAGCTCTCTCTCCTCATAAGTCTCGCGCGCATTGGCCAATTGCAAATCGCCGAGCCCGAAGGCCGGTTGGTTCTTTGGATTGACCAGGTCAGAATCACATGAGGTCCCTGGCAAATTCCTACCGTTTTGGCAAGATTGGGGTTCTGTTTAGTTTTGTCCTCTCGTTTTATTCCTAGTTGACATTGCCGCCATCTTTGAGCACATCGGTTCGCGACAATGACAAGGGCGCCTATTGCCTTTGGTTTCTTGCCGTTAGCTACCTTGCAAACTATAGTTTAATCATGTGCGAAAGGAAACCTTCTTACCCTGAGGAGTGTTGCATTCCTTGTTTGTTTGTTTATTTATTTCTTCCTTTCTTCCTGTCTTTCTTTGTTTGTTTGTTTGCGCGTGTGTGAGGGTTTGCTTATATGTGCGTGTGTGTGTGTGTGTGGGGAGTTGATTGTGTGCTTGTGGAATTTTGTGGGTGCAAAGTTATTTGTGTGTCATTGCGTGCGTGTGTGGATGTTTGCGTCTGTTTGTGTCTGTCTGTGAGTGTGTGTGTGTGTGTGCAGCTTTGCGAGTGTGCGCGTCATGGGTGAGCGGGCCTAAGACTCCTAGGGCTCTCAACTACCCACTTCCCTTGTACCTACCCCCCTTAGGGATTTCATCCAGAAACTGCCAAACATTGACCAGTCCCCCAAGCATGATTCCAAACAAGCACACAAACAAACACACAAACAAACAACACAAACAAACAAACAAACAATCAAGCAATCAAGCAAACAAGAAACAAACAAGCAAAGAAGCAAACAAGCAAACACGCAAACAAGCAAACAAACAAGCAAACGAGCAAACGAGCAAACGAACGCATACAGACACAAACACAAACGCAAAACAAGCAAGCAAGCAAGCAAGCAAGCAAGCAAGCAAGCAAGCACGCAAGCAAGCAAGCAAGCAAGCACGCACGCACGCACGCACGCACGCAAGCCAGCACGCGAGCGAGCGAGCGAGCGAGCGAGCACCCCGCCTTCCTTAGGGATTCCGTAATTTTTGGATGGACCTTGCACCGTTTTTTCCTGTAACCTGAGGGTGTAAACAATTTCCATGCACGAAGCCTCAGAGTTTTGTTCACCGGCAACACTCATTCAACGAACACCGCCGGGGGGGGTCGAACAAGGTCAGTGTATTCCTGCCGCGCATTCGGCAATGGCCACGATGTGTTTTGTGGCGGATTTGTTGTTTTTTGTGTGTGTGTGTGTTTGCTTTTCGCAGCTTAGCTCAGCTTTCCGATTTTCTGTCCCTTCGTAGTAGTTTCTGTGTGCAGTACTTGTTCGTGTGTGTGTGTGCCTTTGTGCATGCATGCGTGCCTGTCTCAACATGTCTTGAGGCCGGCAGGCTTCTTTTCAAACACATCTCGGCAGGCATTGCATGGAAGAAGGCGAAGAAGAAGACACGGACGACCAGATTTCGGAACATTTCTAAGCCAACGGCTTGGACGCTCCAAGCGTTCCCTGCCATCGCTCGCCCGCAAGCATGGGCATGCAGCGGCGTAGCGGACATTTGATCGCAGCCAGGATGCTGCATAATAGTCGCCCGGCCGGCTGGAAAGAAATCACTTTCCAGGGTCGGCAGCAAGGCGTACAGCGTGGGCACTCCTGAAAGGATGCCCGATGCTGCTTGAGATCGAACTAAGTTGACAAGCCGACGTTTAAGGCTGCCTCGGACAGTCTTTGCATCACCTGCGAGGTATTCCCTGCTCTTTCCAAACGTGACATCATGGGCATGCTTTTCCTTGGGCATGGATGTGCTAGGCAGGTAGCCCTGGCAGGTGTTAGACCCTCCCAGATTGGGCATGTCCTCACTCAAACCTTCGGCTGCCTGTTTTGTCCTTTGTTTTTGTTGTCTCGTGCGGTAGGTGGTGGTTGACAGACTTCATTGATTTGTGTCATGGTTGCCGCCGTACCTCTAGTTGCTCGTTTGGTTTGGCGGTTTGGATGCTAAGGAGGTGCCTTCCCCCATTTGGCGTCCAGAGGAAGTGGGCTTCAAATTCCCGAACATCCAATCCAAATCACCAACCGAGTTGGCCGGCAGATCGCGTGCCGATGCACAATGCGCGGCTGCCTTGCCAACAGTCTTGGAACTGCAACGGGCCCCAAGGGGGGCTCAGAGCGAGCGCGGACGACCCGAAACCATCCGAAGCCTGTTCCAGAATCCCTTGCTTTACCCCTCGCGCACAATACCGCCTACATGGCGGTCCTTTCAACTTACGGGGAAATCTAAGGCAGACCACCCATTTTGACCACCCAGCTTTGGAATGGCAGACCGAAGAAGGCCCTTGAATCCCCCTGTGGCTCAGAGCAGGTTGTCAGGGGTCATTATTTTGACGGTTTCTGGGGGTTGTCAAAGTCAGAAAATGGGGGCTGTTTCCCTTCAACCCACCACTTAGAGGGTGACTCTGATCATAGTAAACTAATGAGGCCAGGCTGTGGTGCTCGGGATTCGCCTCGCTCATTTCGCCTTTCCAATTGTTTTCAGCCCAGAGGCGATCGCATGGATCGCCCACCTTCCCCAAGCTCGCCCACAGTCGGAAAAGCTGCGGTTCGGTCTGCAGCTAGGGTGAGCTGTGGGATGTCGAGGGTCTAGCTGTTGAATGTTGTTGTGGTTGCTTGTTTGGCTGGCTGGCTGGCCGGTGGATTGGTTGGTGGGTGGGTGGGTGGATTGGTGGATTGGTTGATTGGTGGGTTGGCGTTGGTGGGTTGGTTGGTTGGTTGGCTGGCTGTCCGGTGGATTGGTTGGTGGATTGGTTGGTGGGTGGGTGGGTGGGTGGGTGGGTGGATTGGTGGTTTGGTGGATTGGTGGATTGGTTGGTTGGTGGGTTGGCGTTGGTGGGTTGGTTGGTTGGCTGGTTGGCTGGTTGGCTGGTTGGCTGGTTGGCTAGCTGGCTGGCTGGTTGGTTGTGGTTGGTGGGTCCGGTCGGTCCGCTTGGTCGGTCGGTCAGTCGGTTCGGTCGGTCGGTGTTGGTTGTTGCGGGGGACAGTTTCGGAGCCAAAGAGGGGAACTGGCCAATCACCTGAAGTTTGTACAAAATCTGACGGCTCGGGTCCCTTCGAAAGGTTTACCAATTAGGCTGCCAAGCTGCCACTGGCGCTTGCATTGGGACACTTGGAGAACGGAAGAAAGGAAAACGTGTCACTGGATCAATAGCATCGACACGAAAAAGACATATAGATTGGTGACCAGTCGGGGGGAAAAAAAAACAAAAAAAACATGGCACTGGGAAGTGCACCTGCCGGTTGCATGTGTGTTTTGTTTTTTAAACAACCCGGCCAGCTGCTGGTCACCTGGTCCACGGCCGAAGGCTCAGCTTGTCCTTTTTTTCCGCCCTCGTACCCAAAATGGCCCGAGCCCATGTTTCGCTCTTTGCACGAAGGTTCAACGGTCAGCTCGGTGGATTTTGTCAAGGTTGACGGTGGATGAAATAGTGGCACTCGCCTTGCCTGACGTAATTAGTCGCCATTAAAAAAAGCACCTAGGCCGCACCTCGTGAAAGAAGCCTCATTCATCAGGGCTCCTTAAAAGATACATGTTGCCCACTTGAAACATGGCTTTTTCCACAAAAATAAAGGGAAACCACCATTTGCAAGGCAATGCTCAGGTGTATAATGTAACGATCCCTGTGGATGCAACCTGCTGCTTCAAATCGGCACTCCCTTTTTCCGAGTCCTTGCTACATGTTCCTCTCACAAGTTCATCTTCTCATGTTCCAAGTCAAGGTTCATTTGGCGGTGGGTGAACAATGAGGGTAACCCCAACATGGGTTGCCCTGGTAAATGGAAACCAGGACTAAAACCTGCAAAACTTCGACCTGGTTGTTCAACTTTGCCTCATGCCCAGTTGGTATCTTTTTTTTCTCGCTTTTTTCTTCTTCTTTTTTTCAGGGAAGCCAACGAAAAACATAAGACAAACAAATCAAACACTCAAAAAACGAGAAGCAGACACTAACGACAACCAAATAGGACAAACACAATGGAACCTAGAACTCAACACAGCATTTTCCGTTTGAAACACGGGAAAAAAAGGACAGGACAAAACAATGGACCATCAACTAAAAAAACAACAATCACATGTTGCCATGAACACACAAGCGCGTCGATGTGGGTGTGGCTTAAAATTAAACAGGAGGGGCAAACCGCAGGTTTCGGTCCATGTTTCCACTTGCCAGTGTTCCATTTTCTCACTTGCCCAAAGCGAATCGACCTTTTGACCTTTTGACCTTTTGGTTTTCCAATTTTGGCAACCATTTTTAGTAAAGGTCCCAAAAGGTGATCACCTTTCATTTCCTGGTCTTTTGGGCAAGTGAGTGTTGGAATTCCGGTTTGATGCGTCGCCGTTTTCCGCAGGCGCTGCGGCGGCAGCTGGCGCCCTTGGAGCGGAAAATGGCGCAGGTGCAGACGCAGCTGCTGCCGCTGCCGAAGCCTCGGAGGGTTTTTGGGGGGGCTGTGGTGTCTCGCTCGGTTGTTCAGTGCCACCAATTATTTTTGTTATTTTTTTTTTGGGGGGGGAGGTGGCTGCCCCACCAAAAATGGTCCAAGCCCCAAAAAGGGTTGCCTTTTTTTTCTCCAGGGTCACTGAACAACTGAGGTGTGTATCTACTTCTCGTTTTTTGCTTTTGGGGGGGGGGGGTGCATGTTTTTGGGGGAAGGGTGCTGTAAAAAAAAAAAAAAGTGTTTTTTTTTTTTGGGGGGGTGCCTAGCTGTCCCCGTAGGTGTTCTTGTGTTTTACGGCTTAGTGTGGGTGTCCATTTAACTCACAGGGGCTGGGGGTACCCAAATTTAGGAGCTAAGGAGCTACCAATCGGAGTTCCGGAAGGGCATGGTAGTTACCACAATTTCTGACCAAAACTTAGATGAAGCTCTTTTTACCCCCCGTTTGTTATAGCCCTTGTTGGCTTGAAGGGGGCTCCATTTGGAGGGAACCGCAGGGAACGGTGGATTTTTGTTGGTTCCCATTTTTTGATTACCCGGCTCCGAGCAACATCTGCAATGGCATGGAATCATCAAGTGACATTGCTGCCACCTTGATGAGGCAGTTCGGCTGAACATAGATGGCACTGGTTATTTAGTTCGAACCGTTGACCAGTGCCAATGTGACTTCTTAACTTACAATCTATTATGGGACATTGCGCTTTAGGATGGCCCAATGTTGAAATCATAGAAGCGCAACTTGTTTTTGTGTCCAGCCTTCCTTCTGGAGGTTGGCAGAGCCCTGAGCGATCAATTGCTCAAAGCCGAGCTGTCCCCTCTCAGCTCCTAAAATAGACTACAGCAAAAAGTTGGTGCCCTTATTCTAACCTCTCTGCTGGAGGACCTAGACTACCTGCCTTGGGTTACGCAAGGATTCGGTCCCTTTGCTTCCATTTGCTTAGGAATCTGTTGTTTTATTTTCCCTTGTTGGTTTTACAGGGAATCACTTTCACTACTGGACATATTTTCATTTTTTCTCGGGGGCTTAAGCAAATGGAAGCAACTAGTTTCATGCGCTGGCCTCTTGTGCCAAGACCTGCACAGTTGCGGTGGTATCCATTTAACTTGGTGGCCAGCCGTCCGGTTCCTTAGCACTTTTTAGGCTTTTAGTGGTAGTTTCCATTTAACCCACTAAAAGTTAAACTTTTAGCAGGGGATCTGAGGGCAGCCAAGTCAAGTGCAGAGAAAGCGGTTCACTCCAATTGGAGCAGTGTTGCGATGCACACTGCAGGCGTTGGTTGAACAATTGGCTCTGGCTGTGGCGCACTAAGTCGTTATGGATATTAAGAATGAATACATGTTTTTTGCATGTTCTTTCGTGGAGCTATGCTTCATCCCCTGAAGCTTTTCAGATCTTTTCAGTTAGCGAAATGTGGTTGGGTTTCCGTATTTCACCCACCCAGTTGCCCAGTGGTGCCCTTAAACCCCCTGTTTTGGGGAAGACCCTTCCCCTTTAAAGTCCACCAGCCAAAGCTGGATGCATTCCCTTTTCTCCCAACTCTGGGCCTTTGAGCCCGCTACACCTGATTCGCCCAAAAAAGCCGGAGACCGGAAACCAGAACGGCGCGCTTGCGGACGAAATGATGCCTCTCACAGGCGACACCTCTACGGAGGCCCTCTTGAGACGGGAGAATCAGAGGACCGGTTCGCTCGTGCGCGCGTGTGTGTGTGTGTCTCTGTGTGTGTGTGTGTGAGAGTGTGTGTGTGTGGTTTGAATGGCTCACTCCCTGAGTTCATGGACTTGGGTGACTTTTTTTGGGGGGTTTGGAGAAACCATGCTGGTACTCCTTTTGGCCGATCCGCCTCAGGAAGTGAAGTGCAGGTAGCCCAAGAGTTCCGATTGTTGATGTCACAAACGTCCCAAACAAGGCCCAGGAGCGGCTGGACGACGCAGCTTGCCATTGTCATGGGGCTTGGGGGCTACTTGCAGAGAGTGCGCCAGGAGGCAGTCTTTGCCTTGTGCAAAGAGGATGTCAGCTGGGGCCTCGGTTCGTTCAGCCAGCGACCGTTCAATCATGAAGTCGCCAGGGGTAAATGTTAGCTTGTTGGTGCCCCTGAATATCGGTGGGCACCTTTTTCGTTGCCGTGCTGAGTCAAGACCTGGACACAACGGCAGAGAGAGCGAGAGAGAGAGAGAAATCAGGAGAGCTGAGGAGCAGGCCGATGCAATGAGATGGCCACCTTTCTGTCACAGTTTGGTGAGGGCTTTTTGGCATGCCCTGTGCCATGAAGGTAGGGACGATGAGAAAAATCCTGCAGGGTTGGGGTGTTACACAATCACAAAGCTCCACACGTCTCAAAAGGATGCCGAAGTCAGTGCTTTGCGATGTTGTACCGTTCATGTTCAAAACGACTTGCTGCGAAGAGACTTGCGACTTTTTCTCAAAGGAACTGTAAGGCGGCGGCTTGCGCTGTTGCTTGCGCCCCTGTTCACAATCCAGTTTAGTGGCGAACCGAGAAGGAGCAGCTTGCGAGGGCGTTGGGGAGGGCCCCCTAAGTGCTTTGGGATGCCTATATATGCGAATTATTGAGTAAGGTCGAGGTACGCACCTGCGACTGAAGAACCACTTGCGGGGTTCAACGAACTTGGGCTGAAATGGGGGGGGATCAGGCCACTTTTGGAGGGGCCAAAGCCACCCCCATATCAATGAATTGGTCAGTTGAAATTCATGTGGGGTCAGCATTGCCGGCGTGGCCAAAAGAAAGAGAACCAATGGCCAAGATGTCGTTTTGCTCAGCAAAGGGTGGGCTGTCCTGTCTCCTTTTAGGTGCCGGACACCCTAAAATATGGAGTACTGTTTGTCCCAAAAGGGCTGTCTATTTGTCCCAAAAGGGCCGTCGTTTTTTTTGTTTCCCAAAAGGGCTGTCTATTTGTCCCAAAAGGTCGTCGATTTTTTAAAAAAGGTTGTCCCAAAAGGGTTGTCCCAAAAGGGCCGTCGTCGATTTTTCCCCCCAAAAGGGCCATCGAATTTGTCCCAAAAGGGTCGTCGTTTTTTCCCCAAAGGGCCGTCTATTTGTCCCAAAAGGGCCGTCATTTTTTCCCAAAAGGGCCGTTTACTTGTCCCAAAAGGGTCGTCGTTTTTTTCTTCCCAAAAGGCCGTCTATTTGTCCCAAAAGGGCCGTCATTTTTTCCCAACTGGCCATCTATTTGTCCCAAAAGGGTCGTCGATGTTTCCCAAAAGGCCGTCTATTTGTCCCAAAAGGGCCGTCGATTTTTACCAAAAGGGCCATCTATTTGTCCCAAAAGGGCCGTCGAGGTTTTCCCAAAAGGGCCGTCTATTTGTCCCAAAAGGCTCGTCGATTTTTTCCCAAAAGGGCGGTCTATTTGTCCCAAAAGGGTCGTTGATTTTTCCCAAAAGGGCCGTCCATTTGTCTCAAAAGGGTCGTCGCTTTTGTTTTTCCCAAAAGGCCGTTTATTTGTCCCAAAAGGGCCGTCATTTGTTCCCCAAAGGGCCGTCTATTTGTCCCAAAAGGCCCGTCGATTATTTCCCAAAAGGGCGGTCTATTTGTCCCAAAAGGGTCGTCGTGGGCCGTCTATGTGTCCCAAAAGGGTCGTCGTTTTTTCCCCAAAGGGCCGTCTATTTGTCCCAAAAGGGCCGTCATTTTTTCCCAAAAGGGCCGTCGATTTTTTCCCAAACGGGCCGTCTGTTTGCCCCAAAAGGGCCGTCGATTTTTTTCCCAAAAGGAAGGTCTATTTGTCCCAAAAGGGTCGTCGATTTTTTTCCCAAAAGGGCCGTCTATTTGTCCCAAAAGGTCGTCGCTTTTGTTTTTCCCAAAAGGGCCGTCTATTTGTCCCAAAAGGGCCGTCGATTTTTACCAAAAGGGCCATCTATTTGTCCCAAAAGGGCCGTCGAGGTTTTCCCAAAAGGGCCGTCGATTTTCCCCAAAAATGCCGTGTATGGTGGTTCAGGTGCGACTCGGTGCGACTCTTCTTGAGGTCTCCGCGCCTGCGGCCGATCCAACCTGCAGTGCGAGCTGCCGGAGGTCCCCGAGCGCAGGCGCGAAGAGTCCTCCAGGGAGTCAGCGGAGTCTTTCGAAAGGATCCCCTGGGTCCAAAAAAAGGTTCGAAAGGAGCCCCCAAAAAAGTGCGTCAGTGGCGGCGCGACTTCACACTCGCAGCGACCCGACTTGCTTGCACAGCAAAAAAACAAACAGAAAACATCACCATATGAGTTCCTTGGGGTTTCATGGTGCTTTGAGCCCACTCTGGCGGGGCGGAACCCTTTTCGATGCCAGGGCGCGGAGGGAGCGCGAAGTCCAGACGTCAGCGCAGGCGGGTTTCTCAAGCCCCGAGCCTGGGCTTGACGCTCGGAACGTATGCAGACCCGGGATCTAAGCAGAACCCCTCCCATTTATTACGGGGGTGGGGACCCCTCCAAAAGTGGGCCGAATCCAACCACCTAAAAGGAATTGGACACCCCCCAGTCAAAATCAACCTGGGGTTTATTAATCCGGGGTTGACATGAAGGCCTGGGATGATCTTGCCATTTTGCCAGCGACGCAAGGTGGGGCAAGGTAGGAAACATCTATAGTAGACACGTAGATTTTGCCAGCGGCGCAAGGTGGGGCAAGGTAGGAAACATCTACTATAGTAGATTTTGCCAGCGACGAAAGGTGGGGCAAGGTAGGAAACATCTATAGTAGACACGTAGATGGCGTGCTGCAGGCCTTTGATCTATGCTTTCCGAGAATGGGAGCTGCGCAGGTTTACACGAGCAATCCTTGTTTCCACTTGGCAAATGCATACCCTGGCCTGGGCGACTTCCTGATCCCCCGTGGAGACACTGGTCGATCGGCCGGATCAAAGCTTGAACTGGTGATGTGTAGCAGTTTCTGGGATCTCAGTTAGTTGAGGCAAATCATGGCATGTTATAAAGTTCAATACGGACAATCTGAAAGCCTAAGTAGTAATTAGGGGGTAGCTCTCGCCTCACGCAAGCGTTTGGGATACGTCAATGGACACGGCTGTGCATCGCTAGCTTGCACACAGGCAAACATGCGCAGGCACTGAAGACATCTTGGGAGCATAATCAGTTGTCACGGTTGTTGGCAGGCTTTAAGGTTTGTTGTTTTTGTCTTCTGCTTTTTGTAGGGGCTGCAACAAACAAAGTTTTTTTGCTACTGCACCAGGGAGTGGAAAGACATGGAACCTCAGTTGGTCCTGCGGCAGATCACAACTGACAAGGCGGTGCAGCATGTTTCCTGCGAAACCTCTTGTGTGCCTCATGGGTGCAATGGCTCGTTTTGGAGTTGGTTTAGGGGAAGCTCAAAAGAAGCCAACACCAACGTCACAGAGCGGCCCAAACATGTGGAAATTGAGGACCTGCTATGCCACCGCAATCCAAAGCCGGGTAGATGAAGCTAGGTCCCCCAGTGCCGTTTTACCAACGTTTTTTGGTTAGGAGGGTTCCCCTACTGAAAAAATAGACTACAGAAAAAAAAAAAAAAAAAAAAAAAAAACATCGGGTACCCTTATTCCAACCTCAAACTACTGGAGGACCTAGGAAGGTTCAGTGAGAATCCCAACCAATAAGCGCATGCCTGCAGGGCCTTGCACGCTTCTGGACCATTTTAGTACCCATCGGTTTTGATGATCTGACTCATAAGGGGTACCCTTCCAACGATGAACATGGAGCCTGACGTTCGGGGATACCTGGATTCGACCAATTTCCTGTTGAGGGACCCTCTGGTGGGTTCCATGTTGGTGGAGGGTACTCCAAATCTTTATTCCAAGGCTTCACTCGTCCGTTGCGAGCTTCTAACTCTGCCAAGTCTACAAATTGAATGATCGCATCTTTGTTGCTGACCATGCTGACCCCTCTGTGAGTCTTTGGGGGAGTGTGCCAACCGAAAATTTCCACCGAAAATCCACCGACGCTTGGCGCGTGCAGCTTCACAGGAGCTTCCGATGCACGTCCCGGAGGTCCCGGCCAAGAAGGCGGGCCGATGCTGATCTCAGCTCTCCAGGGATTGAGATTCGGAGCAGCGGCGAGTCTTTTTTCCTCTGGGTGGCCTCTGTTCCAGGGGCTGATTCCCAAAGTTGCGGATTTCCCGGTGGGAGGTTTTCCTTTTTGCCTTCGTTCCAGGGGTTGATTTTCCTTTTTCCTTCTTTTCAACCATGGTTCTCTTCAAAAACC
>CAUJNA010000665.1:162637-175262 GCA_963377175.1 Effrenium voratum | reverse complement strand
GTTTGTCGCTTGGTGTCTGGCATGGAGCATGACTACATCGAGGGGTGTGTGCGTTGAAGCCGAGATCAGCTTCAGGCGGCACTCATGAAGTTCAAGCACGGGTCGGCTTTCAGAATGAAGAAGGTTGTTCTGAACAGCAAAGTGCAGCCTACCTACATCTCTGCAGACTTGAAGATGACTGTGGACTTGCAGAAGACCCAGATGACAGCGAACATGTGCGTGTCCAGGCTTTCAGTGAAGGACGTGCTGTCCATTTCGAGCCGAATGGCTTTCGATCTGACAGCTGTTGTCCGTACTGTTTCCAGTGCAAAGACGGCGCAACTGAGATCTGGCCAGGCTTCAGAGGTGGTGGAAGTGGTGATGGCAGACGGCTCCAAGGGTGATGATGGGTCGCTGCTGTGCTTGACAGTGTCCGTTTGGTCAAGGCTCAGGAGGGGCGCGTGGTGCCTTCGTAGGCTTGACAGCTGTGCGGGTGAACAGCGGAGACTCCACGTTCATAGTGCCGGGACATGGACGCTGTGCTATCTTCAGATGCGCCAACTGCATCCGTGGGTGGCTTTGTGCCCAGTCAGCTGCCTTTTGACATCGCCACGGACGCTGCGTTGTTGACGACATGCCACATTGTGGAGAGCATGGCGGAAAACATGCAGCTGGGGGCAAGTGAGGCTGAGCTATTTCAGCTGAACGGCGTGCATGTGCAGCCGCCGCAGGATGACAACGTGCTGACCAAAGACTTGAGCAGAATCTTTTTCCTCACCCGTGCCTTGGACTACTCCGGAGGGACAATGGTCGGCGTCACACAAAAAAGCGCTTGGGTGTGCGGACAGGGCCACACAGGCCAAGAACCGCGAGCTGCAACTCCCAGTGCTGGCCACAGTGCGGCTGGTGCGCAGCGTGCGTGACTTGAAGAGCGCCCGTGATGCTGCTGACGCGGCTGACGCTGGCAAGGTTGTCAACGCTGTGGTGCTGAAAGCCGCGCACTACTCCATCGAAGAGCTGCCCAGAAAAGCCGTGGGCGATTTGCTTGGCTTGCTGGCTTGCACCAGCGCGGCCACAGATGGTCTTCTGCCTTGCCAGCTGCACCGTGTGACCATGTTGCCGCACTACGGCTTTCAGATTGACTACGACGGCAACAAGCGAACTTGCAGTCGTGCGTTGGCGCTCCTCAAGAGCTCAGGGAAAAGCGTCACCACATCTATGGGCAGCGGCTACAAAGTGACCACCAAAGACATCAAGGATGGCAGCAGTCAGGATGCCCAGGCCTTCACAGTGTCCGGGTACTGCTTGCTTGAGAATGTCACAGAGTTTAAGCTGGATCCGGCCAAGGGATCTCGAGTTTCACACCGGATGGCTTTTACAATTGTAACCAACAAGGTAGATGATGAATACATTGTTGAACAGCTGTGGCATCTCGACCCCAGCCAGGAGGCAGGGGCAATCCAGCATTTTTCAGCCTTGCTGCAAGCAGCGAGCAAAGTGCAGGGAGGAAATTGCCCTGGAGCAATGAAACGCAAGGTTCAGTGGGCCAAGCGCCGTTGGACATGAAGAAATGCCGCTCCCTGGCACCATCTATATTTATCTACATTTCAGCGCCAGTTTTGGTTAGACAGTTGCAGAGATTTTGCACGCGCGCCTCGTGGAAAATGAAAGCCAAGCTTGGCAGGATGGCAGAGATGCGGCCCTAAGGTATATGCATACACATCAAGGTGTAAATGCAAGAGGTACGTGATTTGGCTGTCCTTTGGTGCAAGCCGTTCAACCGCACCTGTTTCAGGTTTCCTTGATCTGTGAGCAGACAGTCCCTTGATCAAGGCAGCCATCCTCTCAAAACAGTCCTGGCCGTTTTATCTTGTTTAGATATGTATGGTTTGAGCCACGCTGGTCCTAGTTTTTCTTGGGCGCCAAACCGTGTACCTTATTCTGATGATACGTGCGGTAGTAGGCAGGCTGGCAGAGATGCGGCCCGGAGGTATATGCATAGACATCCCGGCGGACCGAAATCCGCGCTCGCGTTTTCCCGCTTTTCTGAAAAGCGAGTCCCCCAAAAACCTCCCAAAAAGGGCTCAGTTTTACACGCGTTTGCGTTTCGCTGAACGAAACGCAAAATTGTATCGCCCTGCCTTCTCCTGTTTCACATCTTTGCGATCGCTACGGCAGCTTGCTGCTCCACATCTTGCCGGCGCAGCTGCCAAGACTTTACATACAGGAGGAGATGCGCTGCACTAAGGCAGCGAATTCGGGATATGCTTTGCAGCTTGACCAGGTAGAGTCTATCGTGCCGATGTGGCAGTCGACCTTTTCGCGTCCGTGAAAAACATCTTGGGTCAGGCGTGCTATAACGAAGCAGTCAAGCGGGCGCGCTTACCATGGTCAGGCATGCGAGCAGTTTTAGAACGCAGCAGTCGGGAGGGCGCGCTTACCATAGGCAGGCGTGCGCGCAGTGTTTTAACGCAGCAGTTGGGCGGGCGCGCTTAACATGGTCAGGCGTGCGCGCAGTGTTAGAAGGCAGCAGTCGGGCGGGTGCGCTTGGTCAGGCGTGCACACAGTGTTGTAACGAAGCAGCCGGGCGGGTGTGCTGACCATGGTCAAGCGCGCAGTGTTGTAATGAAGCACTTGCCATGGTCAGGCCTGCTATAACGAAGCAGTCGAGCGGGTGCGGTTATCATAGTCAGGTGTGCGCGCAGTGCCAGGGCAAAGCAGTGGTGCGGGCGTGCCATGCAGGGCTGCAGGAAAGGCGCACGCCGTTGAGCGCGGTTTCCGCCGGCGGACCGAAATCCGCGCTCGCGTTTTGCCGCTTTTCTGAAAAGCTTGCGCGTCACCTCAGCGAAGCGCACATTGAGTCCCCCAAAAACCTTCCAAAAAGAGGGCTCAGTTTTACACGCGTTTGCGTTTCGCTGAGGCGAAACGCAAATTGCATCTTCTCCTTTTTCACATCTTTGCGATCGCTACAACAGTTTGCTGCTCCACATCTTGCTGGCGCAACTGCCCGTTCATTCGCGCCTGTTGCGGGTTTCCTTGATCTGTGAGCGGACAGTCCCTTGATCAAGGCAGCCATCTTCTCAAAACAGTCCTAGCCGTTTTATCTTGTTTTTCCTGGGTGCTGAACCGTGTACCTTATTTTGATGATACGTGCGGTAGTTGGGGTGGTCAGAGGGCACTCTGCTCTTGATTTCATGATCCTGCTTACGCCCCCCCCAACAGGAAACATGAAGGTCACGGACGTGCTTCTGTTTGCGACTTCTTCCGCGAGTTTTGGGGCTTACCTTGCTTGCGGGGAAGGGGCCAGAAGGTATTCCGGTGGCATGTCGCGGATTTTGCTGTCAGCAGCAAGGAAGTGTGGAAAACGAAGGCTAACCCAAGCAAGGGCGCGAAGCTGCACATGTGTTGAATGGTGTGCTTTGGCAAGTTGTTTTGCTGCTGTTTGCTTGCTGCCAACAGCTGCTGCTGCACTTGGCATTGCTTGGAGCATTCCGCTTGTTTTCACGAGCCTCTTGCTCGTGCGCCTCAACGTTGGGGCTTGCTACTTGGAAGGCTGCCGCAGCGAGCAACGGAG
This sequence comes from Effrenium voratum, assembly GCA_963377175.1. Taxonomy (NCBI): domain Eukaryota; class Dinophyceae; order Suessiales; family Symbiodiniaceae; genus Effrenium; species Effrenium voratum. The sequence continues at coordinate 171,709 of CAUJNA010000665.1, read as the reverse complement.
CCGGGGCGCTGGCTGCAGAGTGAATTCTTCAACATCTCCGTGCGTTGAGATTTGGGCACGCCATCCGTGCACTCTTCGCATCCACATCTTGAAAATGCGCCGTGTTGATTCCATGCATGATGTTTTGAAGAAACTGATGGGCAGGGCGCGGTGCACGCCGAGCCAGCTGATTGCTAACGGCAAGGTATTGCCCAGAAGCATGGAAGTTGGGCAACTGAACATAAATGCTGTCATTCGTGTTTGCTTCAACCCTTTGGTTGGGGGAGCAAAGGCGAATATCGATAGCCTGGACGATGCACGACACTGGTTTGAGAACAACAAAGATTTGCTTGCAAGCGGACTGCCCAGACCAATATAAAGCCATGGTTATTTTTTTAGAACTGCGGGAAAAAACGCCTGAGCGAGGAGCTGTCAACAAGTGGCGAAAGTTGGCAGCGCAGTGGAAAGTTGGACGGCAAGCGCTGCCAATCATGAAGGCGGCAATCGAGCTGAAGTTTGTGAGCGCAGTGCGCAGCGCAGCTGCTTGCAGCAGCAGTAGCGGGTCACAGCAGCTGGCTCCCTCCAAAGTCCTGTTTGCTTCGCCAGGTGGTTCTTTCAATGCCAAACTACTTGTGCCAATGAGTTGCGTTGCGCAGCTGCTGGCAACAGGTGCTGTGGAAGAAGTTGCCATAGCGACCTCGCCGACAGGCCACTTTGCATGGACGGGACAACTAACTGTCTTGGAGCAAACGCAAGCTTTGTTGGCCAGCTTGCCAGAAGGCAGACAGAAAGATATTTTGTGTCCTGGCTTAGACCACCGTGTGGCACGGAGCCGATTGAGCCCAGAGCCAAGCGTGCCTGCCCAGAGCTACAAGCAAGCACGCAGGCCGCGGCAAACCCTAGAAAGCGGAAAGACCAGAGGCACGAGGATGAAATTTACACCAAACTCAAGAATCGCAAGTCAGTTTTTGAGCAGTTGCAGGAAGCCGCATGCAAGCAGCAGAACAAGGATCCAAACACTTCTGCAACAGTGCCTTCACACGCAGAGCATGCGTCGCAGAGCGGGTGTGCAAAAGCGTATTGGTGGACAAAGGTCATGTGGCAGCTGTTGCAAAAAGTGAAGAAGCTTCGAGAGGACGCGCCGGACGCTTGTTTTCTGCAGCAGTGGCAAAAGCTGCAGAAGCGGTTAGCCTGATGCGCCAACGCAGCCAGCACCAGCAAAGGCTTGCTGTGTGATTCAGCCTGGCGCAAGGCAGCTTTGGGGAATGACCGTTTCCGTGTTAAAGTCGGTGCTTCCTTGCTACAAGTAAGGGTGCCGCACGAGTATGCCCACTACGAAATGAGCAAACACATGTTTAATGAAGCCAGGGAACTTCTTGCTCGTTGCTCGGAAGACATGCCAGCAGTGCCAGAGCCAATTGGCGATGTGTTCCCTCAAAGCCCGGGGGCATTTTTGCTGCAGTGCCAGGACGTGAGTCTTCGACCTGTTTATCCGTTCGTTTTCAAGTTGCAAGACAGCCCATGCTGTCAGCCAAGGCCCTCGAGTTTTGTTCGGCAGCTAAGCTCTGTGCAGCACCCTGATGATGCTTCAAAGAGATGGCTTGTACACAGTAGACGGGTAGCTGTGCATGGCAAAAGTAAGCTGAGTGAGCCAGATTTAGACTCGCGCCCACGATGTGCAGGAGTGGGCCAGAAACACGCGACATCCTGGCTGTGCTGGGAATGCGCTTCGTGCTTGTGCAGCGCGCAAAGAGTAACGATGCCGCCGCTAGCTTTGTCAAACTTGAACTTCTTGGGACGTGAGCACCCTAACTTCCAAAATTTGCCATTGGCGACTAAGAGGTTGCTGGGGAAGGGGCGTCTATGCCTGAAACAATTGTTTCTTGGTAAAGGCGAGGCTGCAGAAGTTGAAAAAGGTTTGCAGGGGAACACAATTATGATTTCCCAACCACAGATGAAGCCTGAGCAAGTTTTGCCTTCATTGACAAACTTGCTGGACTCCTTGTCCGTCGTGTGCTGCAATTCTACAGAGGAAGTGACAGTGAAAGCATGCAGGGCGCTACGTGTGTCTCGGCTTGAATACCTGCAATGCATTCATTATCGAAAACAAGTTTGTGAAGCGTTTGCTGACGTTACTGTAGATGACGATTGCTTGCAGCTGCCAGACGACGGAGTGCCCGAAGCGTTACTACATTCGGCTATCTCTTTGCCTGAATCCCAGAGTGTCTTCAACGATGCAAGGCCCGGCCTCCAGAGCAGTTTACACGAGCGCAGATGCGAGGTTGCCAGATGACGCGAGCGAGGAGTCGGCTTCAGAGGCGCAGCCTGACGCTTCCGAACCAGCTTGGTCCAACGCTCCTCAAGAGATGATTTGGTTTGGATTACCTGCAGGACGCAAAGCCTGCGCAGCTGTTCGAAGCAACGCAAACAAACATGAAAATCTTGCAGCGGGAAGCTCAGCGACTACTGTGATGGTGGTCCGGATGTGGAAGCAGTTGCCAGTGAAGAGAGATGCCGACGTGTCATCGTGGACTTGCAGGAAACGCTCAGGCAACTGTTGCGTAGCAAGCCTGCGCTCTTGGAAAGTTCTATTGCAGACGCGCGCCACACTGCAGTGAGGCTTCCTCGCCAGTCTGCGCTTTCTTGCTTTGAGCCTTCAACGTGGCCAAGTTGTTTTGCGAAGTTCTTTTATGGAGACGCTGTCCCAAACTTGCCCGATCGGCCGAACCCTAATCTAACCTACCAAGACCTCTTCAATTCTTTAGTTCAAAGGGAAGAGCTGCAATATGATTTGGATGCAGACACTGTACCCTACCGTGCAAAGCCCAGATCAAGATTCGATAATGCGGAATTTGTGGCGTGTTTTGCCGACACTGTGAGGCGACTGAAAACGCCGCAAATGGTTTCTGCCGCATTCAAGAGAACAGGGTTTGAGCAGGACACGAAGTGCATTTCAGAAGCCACAGCTGCTGACTTCTTAGAAGCCGCGAAAGCCAACGTTGCCCCTTCTGTGGGCTCCTTGCTAAGTAGCACAGCCTTGCCCAAGCCAGTGCAAACAGCCTTGAGACATCTTATGTTCAGCACCGCGACAGTGCCACTCACAGACGGGTATCAAGCTCGCTTGAGGCACTTCGGCCACGCGCTAAACCTAGCTTTTGGGCCGCTTACTACCTTCACAACTCACAACTATAGTGACACACAGTCGCCCTTGGTTGCCCAGCTTTGCGGACACGGCGGCGAGCCTGACGAAGCTTGCGGCGCAAATGCACGTTAACGTTGCCTCAAGCCCACGTGCAACTGCAAAGTATTTCCTCTTAATGGAAGAGTTGACTTTCAGGCATCTTTATGGAATTTCTTTTTGGGCTCCCACACAGTGAGGTTGGCAGGATAGAGACGACGATTGGGCTTCAAGCACAGTTCCGGGTCTGAGCGGCATGGCTGTCGCAGCTTTCGAGCCATTCGAAGCTCAAGGGCGGGGTTTCCAGCACGGGCATTGCAAAGTGCACGGGCGCCCCGACGGTTTAGTCCAGCTATGGAAGTCTTTCATGCAAAAAAGCGCAGTCGAGAAGTTTGTGCGAACAAGAACTGCAGTCAGCTGTGAAACTGCACAACCACCAGCTGATCCAGAGTGTTTCATTTTTGCAATATGAAAGCGCATTGACGCCAGCTAAGCACTTATCAATCAGTCTTCCCCCAGAACCATTTACGAGCTCGCAGCAGCAGCAGACACGGTTCGATGGCAAGCTAGAAAAAGACGGCAAGACGGCTAGGCCGCTAATGGAAGTCGTTTCTTCAGAGCCTGTAGCGCACGTTGCACGTGAGCTGAGAGCTGCTGGGCTTGAGCAAGGAGAGAGCGTGAAGCACTACGCCGCACTGCCTTTGACAGGCTCACAGCTCGCAAGCTTTCCGCAGTATCGACTGCCTCAGTATATAGGTGCAGTCCAGTCCTGGAGGACGGACCAGAAGCCAGAGCCGTGGCCATGCTTGGCTGACGATAGCGGCGCAGTGTTGGCTTTGCTCACACAGAAAAACCGGCCTGCCGAAGCGTCAGATCTTTTCTGCGATGCCCAAAAGTGGGAAGCTTCATTTGTGAGAGACTTCCGCTTCCTTCACTGTCACACCCACACTCACGAATGTAGCAGCACTTGCTTGAAGCATGTCAAAAAACGGTTGAGAGCACGGCAGCTATGCTAAAGAAAAACTCTGCTCCACCTTGCCGGTTTCGTTTTTCCACGTTGTGGCTTTGAAGATCAAAGAAGGCGGTCGTGAGTTCTTGCGCCGCGTGCGACGACGAGGCAAGCAGCTTGTTGAATCCGCTCACTTGCCAGTGCCCGAGGCAGCCTCAGATTTCGGGCTTGTCCAGGTCGAGCGATCGCATCCATTTCGCAGCGCCAGCAATGATGTAGCCATGGTGTGCTGCCGATGCAACATAGACTTTCGTTGCATGTTGCGAGGCGTACCTAAGGATGTCAGCGAAGTCGCAGCAGTATTGCATGTTCCATGCGAGTACTTAAACAAAGCACTCTTGCGAAGTTTTGCGTACAGCATGATAACTTTGCATGTGGCCGCGCATAGCTGCGATTACTATATAACAAAGTATCAAGCTAAACCAATGGAGCAATTGCAAAACGTTGTAACGCAATTCGCGCTCGGCGTTCGCCGGCTGGAGCTTGAAGAAGCGGAGTCCACTGTCGGAGAGTCAGCCGCGCCTGCCCAACGGGCTCGCAGGATTTGTCTCCGCATGGCCGCTGCTGCAAACAGATGTTCTTGGGTATCTTCAACAGAGCTTGCCACTGTTCTCATGACCGGAGCCCATTATTGGTCCACTCATCATGATGTTGCGCTTTTCCTTTCGCGCCCTTTTTTCTTATTTTGCAGCGCCAAAGGCTGTTGCAGTCAGCAGACGCACGTACCTTGCTTGAGCCAGCATTTGTATCCTTTGATTTTCTGGAAGTGCCGAGCGCTGAGAAGCCAGGGCCAGCAAACGCTGCTGAAGGTGCAAACCAAGAAGCTGAACTAGAAGGTTCCGAGCCAAGCGAGTCTGACAATGAGAACCCTGTTGATGACAAAGACGGTCTGCAATATGACAGCCCCAGCCTCCATGACGACTACTTGCATCGCGGCCCTTTTCTGCGTGCGTTTAATTTCTACACATATGCAGCGCGGGTAACAAGAATCCGCAAATCTGAGAAGCGTGCTTCAGATTATGTGTTTTATTTCGATAGCCACTACCCTCTAGCAACACTTTATTGCCAACAGCTGCGAACTCAAATGGCCGTTCCTCGGCTAGTTGGTGGAGATTGCCCACCATTGGACAAGGAGCATTTGGAAGAGCACGCTCGGTTCAAACTCATGTTGTTTGCTCCAGTTCATTGCGCAGGCTCTGGAGATTGTGCTAACCCACTGAATTTTGCCAAGGTTCTATTCAAGTCCAAGCGAAAAGTCCGTTTTGCCCCAGTCTGGCGGGCACAGTGCGCTGAAATCCGTGTTGAACTTGAGCGCGCAAGCACCAAACTAACAGCCTTGCATAAAATACACACTCTTAAGGACACAAGCCTTTGCCGTGCCTGGTGGCCAGACTCGAAAACAAAAGACATAGCAAGACACTCAGGTTTTCGAAGCCAAGCTTGCATTCTGTGGGCAACTGCAAAGCAGCTACTTCTGAGAAAGCATGGTAAAATTACAGGCCACATCTTCTCGTGTCTAAGCACATGCCTTGGAATTCCGTGCGGCTGGCACCCAGCACAGCTGCACATTGAAGAGTTTCTTGCCTTGGGAACAGACGAAACCAGTCGCAACTTTAACTTGCAGAGCTTGGCGAAGACAAAGCCACTAAAAGACGCGCGTGATATTGATGAGCGTGCCATAGAAGGAGACGAAAGTGATATGGAGAATGCGAACCAGGACCAGGACTTGAAACCCCAGGCTGAGGCAGAAGTCTCTGCAGCTCCACGTGTGCAACTCAGCCTGGATCAATGCAAGGACATCCTTTCTCGATCAGAGGAAATTGCACGATGAGAAATTTTGGGCAGGTGTTTGGAGAGAGGCTGCAAGCAACGCTGGCGCCAGTCCAATGCCAAGCCAAGCCGCACTATGTCTTGGATGAGATGTTGCACGCAGGCGAGATATCCTTGTACCAGGGTGCAGTGGCCAAGCTGCTTCGCAAAGAAAGCAGGCAAGATGGAACGCCTGAGAGCATGTTTGGCGGCCATTTGCCCGCAAGTGTGGCGGTTGAGGGGTTGTTGGCATTGCTTGCGAGAAATGACCGCCGTGAAGAAGTGACAGCCACTGTGGTGCCTTTGCCTGACGCTTGGAAAGGCCCAGCTCATGTAGCAAAGACTCTCATGCAGGCATTTCCATTTAACTCAGAGCAGATTGACATACTGGCTACTCTGATTTTGCCTTTGGGAGAAGCTTGGCAGGCCAGACCAAACCAAGACTCTCTTCATCTTGCTTTCTAGGAGGCGGCTGTGTTCTTGGAGCTCCAAGTAACAAAGCCGCCAGGCTAATCCAGGGCAAGACTTTGCACAGTCTTGGTAACTTCTCTGTTTCTGACTCGCTCGAAACGTTTGCTCTAAAGTTTTCTTCGCACGAGCAGCGTAGAAAGGTTGAAGCGAATCTTGGACGAGCTGGTGCTCTCTTACTAGACGAGTTCAGCCAAATGCAGGCCACTCTGTTTCATGGGTTGTCTTTGCGAGCAACTTATGCGAGGGTGGACAATTGTCAGTTGGAGCTAAGCGACTATGCCGGAACTGAAAATCTTTTTGGAAGAATGTCATTTCTGTTGTTAGCCGGTGACCACTTGCAATTGCCGCCGGTGCCAAAGTCATCCTCGCTCCTTGCTCCTTTGGAGGGAACAACGTTGGAACACCAAGCTGGAGCAGCCATGTTTTCCAATCTTTGGGATGTCTTTTCCATGGCAGCAGCCATGAGATTTCAAGATCCGATTCTGCGAGAAATCCCCCGCAAAATGAGGATTCCTGGGGGTGAGAAACTGCTGGACGCCGAGTGGGCAGCCCTAGTGTCCACTAGGATTTCTGGTGCGGAGGACGTGCGGCTGCAAAGCTGCCAGGAGTATTATTATAGTTCTTACCTCTTCCCAGAATGAGGTTCTTTTCTACTCTCAGGCAATTGACGCAGTGGACCGGCCTTGTTCGCGAGAGTATTACAAGCAAATGTTGCAAGTGCCTAGCCTGTCGACAACAAAACGCATTCCTGGCATTGCCGCTTTTCACATCGGCATGCGCGTCCGGCTCACCATGTCAGTGCTGCCTCCGTGGGCAGTGTAGGACACGCCTGGCACTATCATTCCCATCGACTTTGCCCCGCTGACACAGTGGCCGCACAGCGGCAGCACGTCCGGCGAAGTACTGCTGCAACACCAGCCGCGGGCCATCTATGTGCAGCTAGACAACGTAGATTTGGAATTCTTACCTCCTAAGGTGTGTCCTGCGCACGCGCGCGCTGGCTTTTCCCAGAGCTGTCATGCTTGCAAAAGCTTCGTAGGAGTTGTGCAGGTGTTGCCGCGCACACTTCGGTGGCGTTTTTCTTCGCATGACGGCTTCACAGCCAATGTGCAACGTAGCGGCTTCCCAATTTTTCCTGAGAGAACATGTAGCTTGTATTCCCTACAGGGGACCACAGCAGACCCTGGCCTCATAGCCTTTTTCGACATGCCCAAAAGAGCAGGGGCAGATGTTCGGTTTCTCATCGTATACGTTCTGTTATCAAGAGTTCGACAGTTAAGCAGCCTGCTGTCGGTAAGCTTGAAAGACTCAATCCAGAGTCGGGCCCGCCAGCTGGACTTGTTGGTGAATTCGACCGCATTTTTGAGACAAGATTGGGCAAAACTGAGGAAGCCCGTCAAGCCTTACGTTGGAGCAAGCAATATGTCGAGCCTCATCCGGCTGCTTGATTTCAGGGTACTGGATACTGGCAACCATGTGGGCGAACTTTTGGGATGCAAAGACAAATACACTCAATCGTTGGCCGAGTCTGCTTCAGTGGACGGAGAGCTGCGCCTTTACTTGAGCGACGCTCAGCACGGTGCAGCGCCGCTCGGGATTTTTTATGCCCTTGGTGAAGAGCTTGAAAAAACAAACAGTCATTTCTTGCACCTCCGGTCACATCGTCGTTTGAGCAATGAGGCTTCCTCCAAGATGACCTGAGCGAGCCAATTTGGGCGTGGCCATTCATGTCCAGGTGGATCTCGTTCCTGTTGCTTTTTTCGCGGGCCCGACTCTCTATCGAACCCGCGGATGCGCGGTCAGGTATACCCGGGAGCGGGCAAGCTGGGAAGAATGGCTTCTATTTGCTTAAGATTATGTGTCTATTCGTTGGTGGGCTCCCTAGTTTCACCGTTTGGCTATGCATTCTTGGTGCTCCCGTTATGAACAAACCACTGAAAACACGGACGAACCCTCGTTGCTACCCTCACAAGCCAGGATATAGCTGCGGGTCAAAACCAATGGTACCATTTTGGGAGGTGCGCCACCCATTTTAATCTATTTTAGTGCGGATTGGGATGTTCACTGGGGGTACAGGATTTTGACCCATGGCCATGTGTTTGGTTTCTGCTGCTGGCTTCAAAGGGAATCAGACCTGTTATGTTTTCTTGCTGTTTGGGGTTGAGGCTGGTGTAATTTGGGTTTATCTTTGGGATTTGTTTTTGGGGTTTCGGGTTGGTTTTTAGGTTTGTCCTGGGGTTTTGTCTTTCGGGTTTGTTTTTGGGCTTTCTCTTTTGGGTTTGTCTTTAGGGTTCGCCTTTGGGGTTGGCCTTTGGGGTTTGTCTTTTGGGTTTGTCCAGTGCTGGTACTAGCACTGGAACCAGTATTGGTACCGGCGATTCCAATTTCAAGCAAAGCTTAAAACTGGAACCAAGCTGGAACTAGTACCAGCGCTGGTGCCAGCAACCAAACCAACACCCAACCAAACCACCCTAAACCCTAAACCCCAAACCCCAAACCCCAAACCCTAAACCCTAAACCCAAACCCTAAACACTAAACCGAACTACTACCTCCCAACTACACCAGACCTACGAGGCGCTCCAAACTACATGACAACCTTTTTCACCACCCACTACTACGCGACCT
>CAUJNA010000665.1:140000-160037 GCA_963377175.1 Effrenium voratum | reverse complement strand
CACAGACACACACACACACCACACACACACCACACACACCACACACACCACACACACACCACACACAATACTGACAACTCACAGTCACACACACACACACACACAGCACTAAACACACACACACACACAACCTGACACACAGAAACACAGACACACAACACACACACACACACAGACACACACACACGAACCACAACACACACACACAGACACACAGACACAATTCTAACACACAGACACACACTCAGACACACACACACACAGACACGACACACGAAACAGACACAGACACAGAACACAGACACAGGACACTCAAACACAGACACAGACCAACAGACACACACACAGACACACAGACACACACCACAACTCACACACATCAGACACATAGACAACAACAACACACAGACACAGACACTCACACACAACACAAATCAAACACACACAGACACACACACAGACACTCACCAGAAACACACACACACACAGACACACAGACACAGACACAGACACAGACACAGACACAGACACAGACACAGACACAGACACAGACAGAGACACAGACACACAGACACAGAGACACAGAGACACAGAGACACAGAGACACAGACACACAGACACACAGACACACAGACACAGACACAGACACAGAGACAGAGACAGAGACACAGACACAGACACAGACACAGACACAGCCACAGACACAGCCACAGACACAGCCGCAGACACAGCCGCAGACACAGCCGCAGACACAGCCACAGACACAGCCACAGACACAGCCACAGACACAGCCACAGAGAAAGGCCACAGACACAGCCACAGCCACAGACAAAGACACAGACAAAGACACAGCCACAGCCACAGCCACAGCCACAGCTACAGCCACAGGCACAGACACAGACACAGCCACAGACACCACAGACACACCACAGACACACCACAGACACACCACAGACACACCACAGACACAGCAGACACAGCAGACACAGCAGACACAGCAGACACCACAGACACCACAGACACCACAGACAACACACAGACACACAGACACACAGAGACACAGAGACACAGAGACACAGAGACACAGAGACACAGAGACACAGAGACACAGAGACACAGAGACACAGAGACACAGACACACACAAGAAGAACAGACCTTGCCCACCTTTTTCCTATAAAAAATCCCAGTCCCCTCCCCACACTTTTAGCAACATTTTGAAACAGCGCCTCAAACAGCACATTTTCAAAAATCAACATTCCAAATCACGAAATTTCCTAGTCAGTTTATCCAATATTTTATATTCAAATTTTTAAAAATATAAATGGCAAGTCAAAATTCATTCATTTTCAAAAAATATACATTTTCAAAAATAATTTTTCAAAAAAAAATCCAAAAAATAAATTTTACAAAAAATTAAAAAATAAATTTTCAAAAAAAATATATTGTTAAAAACAAATAAATTCATATATATATATATATATATATTTTAAAAAAATAAATTTTACAAAATTTTAAAAAATAAATTTAACAAAATAAAAAAATAAATTTACAAAAAAAATCAAAAAATACAAAATATTAAAAAATGATAAATTTTCAAAAAATATAAATTTTCAAAAATATAATTTTACAAAATATAATTTTACAAAATTTTCACAAATATTATTCAAAAAAATATGATAAGTTATTTTACAATAAATTTTATCACAAATTTTGTAGAAATATTATGGGCAAGGTCTGGTTCATTCGTTTTTTACGGGCACCATTCTTCCTTAATTCTTTCTATTATTTTATCACACGTTGTTTCATTATAAATATTACTTCTTATTTGTTTTCTAAACATTCCCATTCTTCAAATTGCACGTGTTATTGTATATCTAAGTTCGTCAATTCTATACTCTTAATTTAAAAACTCATTTAAAAAGTCAAAGTCATTATCGATCAATACATCATATTTTAAACGTTTAATATTAAAAGACATATTGTATAACATTGTTACCATACTATAATACTTAAAAATAAAATCATTATCATTTCCTTCATCATCGCCCTCATATATTAAATTACCAAACTCTTCTATAGTTAAGAAATTATTCATTGCAATAAACACAAATATTTCTAAATCATCATCAAGAGTTTCATTATTTATAATATCAGTATCTTTGTTATTCATATCATCAATTTTGTTGATAATTCCATTGCAATTATTGCATATCATATATTGACAAATATTATTACAAACGCCATTTGTAAAACCCCGTTCAATTGGTAATTTTAGCATTTCACAGTCTTCACATTTATAACTCATAAACTTTTTTCAATATATTTTTAGCATCATGGACTGTATCACTCATCACACTATACAATAGTATTATAAAATATTTCTTTAAATACTCGGTTACAAGAAATATTGAATACTCATTTTTAAGTTAAATTATTAATAAACTTTAATTATTATCAATTCAACAATTATTACCAATATAATTTCCCAACATAAACCTTACAATGTTTTTTATTGTAAGGTTTATGGGTTAATTTAATAGTCAGGCAATATTAATGGAGGAGGACATGACCTGCCACCCAAAAGGGGGGCAGCCAGCCACACAAAAGGGGGGCAGCCAGCCACACAAAAGGGGGGCAGCCAGCCACACAAAAGGGGGGCAGCCAGCCACACAAAAGGGGGGCAGCCAGCCACACAAAAGGGGGGCAGCCACACAAAAGGGGGGCAGCAACTAAATGACATTTTCCTCCAAATCTTCCTGCTTATGTATTACAAAATTATCCCCCCATTCTGCTTTAGTTTTTGATGGCAGTCGTTCCAACAGAACCACTACCTGAAAATAATTCTAATAAATTCATATTATTAGAATTATTTAGATATTTATTATATTAATTCGCATTTTCCTTCTTCGTTCTTAAACAGTTTATAAAATTCAATAGTTTCTGTTTTTGGAGATTTAATTTGTTCTTATTTAACATATCCATATATTGCTTTTGCTTATCTTAAAAACTGCCAGACGGCCTTCCTATTTGTTTCTTTTCAAAGATTTTATCAATCTTTTCCTTCTCTTCATTGCTATTTTTTGGTTCGTATTCCTTTGCATCAAGTTTCTGGTCAATAGTTTTTTATCATCTCGTACAACAGTTTAACATTTTTACTAACTGTCATTATTTTCTTTGATAGTTCAGCAATACCATCATTCTCAACTTCAGACATTTCTATATATATTTATTTATAATTATTTATTTAAATATATATGTATTTATAAAATTGATTATGTAAAATCTACTCTTTAAATATTATGTTATTACCCTATTAAAACTAACATTGACTAAATGGTCATTTGTTTCTATTGTCATATCTCCGTCCTTCTTCTTCACTACACTCATTTCTTGGTCTTTCTTCTTGACTGATAACATACACGGAATACATTTAATATTAACACCGCCTTTTTTTTATCTACTATTAATTCATTTTGAAAGTTCATAATATGATTACATTTATCACATTTTATTTCTTTACACACACCTAATGATTTAACACTTACTGTTGTTTCTTTCCGAGCTTCAATATCTGGCATTGGTCTTTCATTATCTAATATTGAATTTGATTTACTCTTTTTCTTTTTTCCCATTTATATTAATATTTACATTTTTACTTTTGATATATTGTATTCCTAATTCTATTAGTTCTAATGTATAATAACAGCATTTCTTAATTTTATTGTCAGTTATTATTACTTGTTCTATATTCTCTACTTCATCTATTATATCAATATAATCCGAATAACTTCTATCCATATTAAATAATAAGATAAATTATTCTAATTAATCTTATTAGTTCATGCATAATAGAATATTGGTGGGGCACAGCACTTGGGTTTTTCATTGCACACGCAAGCAAGACACAAAACTAATTATCTTCAATGCTTATTGATTGAAGCAATGGAAAACCTGTTCCATTATGTTATTCACCGCCACTCATAACATAATGATGTTCCATTTAATATTAATTACAAGTTAATTTTTAAACATAATTTTCTGTATTTCTTTAATATCAACTATGACAGATGTCCCAATAATAAAACCAATAAACATAACTGAATATGAATTCAAACAGTCCAAATATGAGCACGTGCCAAAAATACCATTTAGAAGTATTATAGTTGCTTCATCGACGGGAGGCAAAACAGTTTTAGTCCAGAACCTTATTTTAAATGTTTATAGAAATTCATTTGCAAGAATATTTATATTTTCCCCCAGCGTTCATAATGACCCAACCTTTACAGAAGTTAAAAAATACATCAGGGATGAATTGCACGTGGATGATGAAAAAGAACAAATTTGTTTTGATAATTATAGTCCAAGTGATTTAGAAAATGTAATTGAAAGACAGAAGAAAATAATTAATTATATGAAATCTAAAAAGATAAAGACACTGCATTCAATATTAATCGTGATAGATGACCACGCCGACGATCCTAAATTTGTTAGATATAGTAAATTATTACACGGACTTTTTACAAGAGGCAGGCACGATGCAGTAAGTGTAATTTGTTCAACACAAAAATATAATGTTTTGGCGCCTATCATTCGTTTAAATGCCAGTTCATTATATTTTTAGGTTGAAACATGCAAGTGAGTTAATGAGTTTTATTGAAGAAAGTAGCGCCATTGTTGATAAACAGCAATTATTAGATATGTATCATCAAGCCGTTAATGACGCACCTTATAGTTTCTTCTACGTGAATATGAATGCTAAAGACATTAACAAAATGTTTCATATCAGATTTGAACAGGCATTTCAAATTACGAATGATGAATAAAGATATTCTAATTTAATATAATATAATAATATGTCAATGAAACTATGTAGATGTGGTGGATTCTATCGTAGAGGTAATTATAATTTTCATACTAATTCTTGGATACATAAACTTTATAAGGCATTGAAAAGACGACCAACAGACGAGGAATTATTAAGATTTCAAAATAATTTTGTTGATGAAGAAGATTTAATAGATGATATAAGTAGTACTACTTCAACAACAATACCAGAAGATAAAATGACAGACTATGATAGCAATTAATAATATTATTATATGTTAATATGACTAATTTAAATTAACGAAGCATTGCAAAATTGTAAGGCAGGAAGTTTATATATTAATTTGTCAGATTTGTCTTTCTCTAGTTTCTCAATTCGTGCCACACATTCTTGAAGAGATTTAATAATTAAAGTGTCTGCTCGTGTTTTTTTCATCTATACTTAAATTCTTAATGTCTTCCAAACTATTATTTTCATTATTTTTACTTTGACCAATACCCATTATATATAATATTATTTAGATTTTAATTTTTCAAAATAATATTTTTGTGGTTCTTCTTCTTCGTCTTCAGTTGGCGCTGGTATTTCTGTTGGACTTTCAGATGAAGAACTATGGACAGTAATAGGTGGAGAACTATGAACACTAATAATTTCATTAGAAGAACTACTGCTACTTTGTGCATGTCCTGCTGTTATTTGATTGACTAAATCTGCGATATTTATAGTTGTTGCAATTGCGCTGTATGATAAGTTTAATATGATATCTGCTACTGTAGCGCCGTTGTGTAGCATTATTTCTATCATTTTTGTCAGTTTGAACTTCTTTTCTTCTTCATCGCTGTCATCCTCATCTGGTGGTTTCTTTGGCGGTGTTTCTGGCGGTTTGTTGTTGTCGAGCATTTTAGTAAAGGCTGACACCATTGCGTCGCGTTGGTTTTTCAGTGTTTGTGTTGCTTGTGTTCTTGTTGGTTCATTTCTCTTGTGTGTGTTGTGCCAACAGTTTTTAAGCATTATTTTAAACATATTGTCCTGGGTTTCCTTTACCTTAAACGCTTCAAATGTCACATTTAATGGTTGGTCTGTATCATTGTGTAACTTTTCGTCAGTCTCTCTGGTTGTTGTAGCAATAGTATCTGTGTTGGTTGCAAAGTCAATAAATTCTCTCGGTATGCCCTTTTTCATCAATTTCGGTGGTTGTATTGTTGTTGAAGTGTTTGGTTTCATTAGGTTATGTATTGCAAAACTGTCGTCATCATATTCATCATTGAATTTCTGCTTCTTTCTTTTCAGCATATTTTTAGTTAATATTATCATTATTATTATTATTTATATATTATTTCTTACCTTTACCCTTAAAACTTGCCTTGAGTTCTTCTATTCTACCTCTGCCTAAATTTACTATCCATCCGCCATTATCAATAGTGTCTAAAATCATATCTGTTAAGTATTCTTTGTATGTTCTCACCTTGCCTCTGCCCTTGTGTTTCAATTCTTCCTGTATTTCGCTTTCTTCTGGCACTTGAATGCCTGTTAAATAAAATTGAAATTTAATATCATTTACTGTTAAATTAAGGTTGTCTTTCCAGTAAGCGGGACTAATAGTATTATCTATTGTTGTTTTGAATAATGGCATTCTCGGTAATGGCGGTGGTTGCTGTGATGATGCTCCTGATGCTTGTTGAATTGGTGGCGCTGATCCATAAAAACTGTCATCTACTGCTTCCTGTGGTAATTCAACATCTTCTAATGCCATTGTTTGAATATCGTCTGCTCTTGTTGGTGGTGCTTGTGTTGGTGCTGATTGTCTATTGCCTAACATTCTTTGAAAAATTGTTCCGCCCATATCTCTTAAATTTGACGCCATTGCTTGACTCACTTCATTTACTCTTTTTTTTGTTGCTGTTGCTAGTTCTTGCAGTCTTGTATCTACCACTGCCTCGTGCTGTCTTGATGTTTGCAGTGGTGTTGAAAAATCATACTCATCTTCTATTGCTTCTGCGTTTCTGGTTAATGGTGTTTCTGCATTCATCCTATGCACTGCATAAGTGTGCCCGTTTCTGTGTGCTTCCTGCTTCATCATTATCTCTCTCATCTGTCTGTCTAATATTCTCATCTGTTGGTCTTTCAATAATTCTAAATGGTCGCTCCCGTCAAAAAGACTACCCTGAGGACTTGATTTAAAAAATGTAGCATCTCTGTTAGGCAGTTTTCCTGTTAATTGTTCGTTCTCGCCTATTAGGTTAGCGATTTCTTCATAAGTAGGTCGTCGGTTCAATCCAAATTTTGCATATGGATTTATTAATTCTAAACTTGCTGTAGTTGCCATATCAATATAATATTGATATGGAAATATTATTAATAATATTTTTGTGAAAATATTATTAATAATAATATTTTATTGTATAAAATCATACTATATCAATATATTTTAAGTAAATATTAGCTTTTTTGCATCTTCATACCATTTATTTAAATGTTCTTTTGTTGCATGTGGTAAGTTAGGACGATATAATTCGCCCATCATTCTATCCAGCTCATTTACATAGTTTGCTCTCTTATTTCCTTCTTCAATCTTCTTTCTAAATGCTACTGATGCTTCCTGTGAGTTTCTTAACTTCATTTGTTCGTGTAGGTGTTTTAGATATTCATTATCTTTTAAATCAAATGGACTATATTTCATTTGTGAGGATTGTAAAATACTTTCCCCTTGTTCTTCTTCGCATTCTTCTTGTGATGACGATACATTTTCTATATTATTAATTAGAATATTATTATTTTGTTGTTCATATGCTTGATGACGTTTTGATTTTAAATGTCTTGCCTTTTCAACGTGCTGAATAACACTGCCGCATTCGCATTCAAATGTTGTTTTACGTCTTTGTATTATATCATCCTTGTTGTCTTGGTAGTATTGTTTTTTGTCTTGTAGTATTTGCTCTCTGTTTTTCTGGTATGATTTCTCTTTAATTTCACGGATGATATCTTTGTTTTCTTTGCACCATTGTTTATATGTTCGCCCTGCAATACATCCATTCAATGTTCCGAGTCTTCTTATCCACTCGCCTTCAATTTTGCGTAAATCTTCCACATTTTTACAATCAGGACAGTCTTGTATCTTTTGTAGAAATGTTCCTTACCAATTTCATTCATTTTGCTGTAAATCATATACTTCATATATGTATCTTTACCACATCTTGATCTATGAGCGACCATTCTTTTGCTCAACGGTTGTGTAGTGCTTCCAATGTAAATGACATCAGTCATACTATTTCTGATGCAGAATATTTTAGCGTTCTTAAAATCTTTCTTACCAACTTCTGCCATTAATTACTATATTAATTTTGTCTTTATATAGTAATTAATAGTATTTGGTTTATGTTGAGTTGTCCGCCTTAATCAAAAAGTATTGATCCACTTTCACGAAGCTCTAACACACTTTCAGAGATCATATGCACAAACACCTCGCGGACATCTTCATCAGTTGTTAGCGCTCTATTACTTCCCTTTAGTTTGAAGACTAACAGACCGCCCATTTTAGTGTTCTGTCCAGTAAAATTAGTGTCCGCCATCTTTTCAAATGAAATCCCAATAACGAACTTGTCTTCTCTGTAGCGTTTATATGAAATGCTACAGGCGTCTTGGTCAGGGCTCAAATAGTGTAATGTTCTTCGGAGGTAGTAGGCACTCTCGGCGAGGCTCTGGCATTCAAACTCTGGATATTTCTTGTTGTTGATTTGTAATTGCCACGTTAAATTTAAATCTTTATCTTGAAAACCTTTACCTTGGAAACGCTCGCGCCCAGCACCATCAGGGTCAGCACCATCAAAAATACGAGAATTAATCATAGGATTGTAAAAATAGTTCCATCTCTTGTAAATATAATTATCGTGTCTGTAGTAATTTTTATTATCAGCATCCACACCTGCTCTTGGCGCACGATACAATGTAATGAAGCAACCATTTAATTTAGAAGCGGATTTAACAATATTCATATTAATTTCAGTTCCTGCTGCGTTGAATGATTGTGTCATAGTGTGATACATTGGAAATACTAATTTCAAACTTTGACCCTCTAACAAATGTTTTACTATATTATTGTTGACCGTGTTGTCCAATTGTATTACCTCGGCCCGAATGATTACGTTATTCAATTCAAACGAGGTGCTGGTGTCTCCAGTTGTGAAATAATAACCTTTGGCATCATTTTGAGTGTTGGCATCAGTCACGGTAAAAGGCGTAACTACTGGTATATGTTCATCTGATACAATTGTAAATTCCAGTTCAAGTGGAGCATAACGAAGAGGTAAATAACAATTGCTTTCTAACAGTCCGCATACTGGTTTATGTCCTAATCTCATATAACTGCCACCAGGAATTCCTGCTAATGAATGGCGAGTATATCGTGCTGTTAAATCGCCCCAATTGGTATGGTCTTTTGTAGTTGGAAATGTAACTGCCTCGGGGTCTGCTGTAGGATCAGTTCCTTTATTGACATCTAACATTTCTGCCAGTCCAGTAGCATATGTGTGTCGCCAGTCATCATCCCAACGAGGATTAGCGCTACTTTCTAAATCGTCCATATCTCGGGCATCTTGACTTTTAAAAGAATTATACAACTCACAGTGCCTATTGTATTCAATAATATCCTGAACCTGTTGTCCGCCTACAGTGCATCTATAACGACTGAAGAAGGATGACAAATTTCCTAACGGTCGTAAAAAATGGCTTTGTGTTCCGTCAGTGTTTTGAAGATTTGCAAATAAACGAATACTTGATAAATCAATATATGTGTTGTCTTCTCCTGATATATGAAATCTAATATTTGTGTTTCCTGCATTTGGATTATAAACATTACTGCCTGATGGAGAATAATTAACGTGTCATCGGTCTGTGATGTATTGTGCTGTTTCTGGAAGTCCAAAATTTAATGAGTTAATCATTGTAGTTTCACTTTCTGCAATTAGATTATCCATTACTTATATATGATAAACTTAGATTTTATTTTTTATTATTTATATTTTTCTTATGTGGAAGCATTGTAGTAGAATTATTTGAAGTTGTATTTTTTATAGTATTTATTAAATAATTGTTTTTTGTATCAACTATATCTTTTATAGTATCATAATCTAAATTCTTACATTGTTTATCGTATTTTGACGGTTCTTTTGTCAGTTTTTTTCTAATAGAATTTTGTTTTGTTTGTCTTTGTTTCTATACATTATTATTAATATTATTGATATTTTATTGTTCTGGTGTTGAATTAGGATTGAAACGCGAAGCATTTAACCCGAATTATCATTCGGGTTGAACCCATTAGAAATATCAGTAGTAGGATTAATTTCAGTCATACCTTGTCCTTCCCAATTATTGAAACTGTGTTTATCTAATAAATGATTGCTTTCTATTTCTCCAGTTATTGCCGCGTCATCAAACAATGCTATAGGATCTCCGCGATTTCTAAATCGTAAGTATCGCGGGTTTTTCTGTTGATTACTTCCTGATACAAAAGGTGATGAATAAACAGTAGTAGCATATTTGTTGCCGTGTCTGTTGTTAATTTCTTGAACAACGGATGAACCGAGGGAATGGCCGACCAGTCTATGGACATCTGGATTTTTACTTAATTCTTCCATTGCGTCCTTATACCTTTCACTTAATTGAACATTATGAGTAGGAATAAAAAACAAATCTGCAATGACATCATTGACTTTGTGGTCTAGTCCTGTTTTAGCACCAGTGCCACCAATATACAAAGTATTTCCTATTCTTGTTATTCCATTTACATTTGAATACGCAGCGTCTAAACCTTTAACATCAGCAATTTTATTTTTATTTTGAACATTGATTTCTTCGGCATAACGTGTTTTATGTTTCATTATTTGCTTATCAAAATGTTTATTGAAACCTCCTACTTTCTCTTCCAATTTCTTTTTATGGTTAAAAAATACATCTTCTATTAAATCCTTACCTGCAGTATATGCTTTATCACTTGCTACACCTGCCATCATTTGTGTAGGCGATCTGCCTTCAATAGCACCTAATAATAATTGTCGTCCAATCATATAATAATAATTATATTATAATTTCTATTGTATATTATATTTATGAGTGATAGATTAACATATAAAAAAATCTATGTTGATAGTGCCTATAGATTATCAGAAAGTAATTCTACCAGCGACTTTATTATAGAACTTGACCAAAACTTTGAAATTCCACCAAGAACAAAAATGTTCGTGACGGAGTGTTCATTCAGCACTCCGTTTTATACAACAGAGAAAGGGTTTTACGAACGCTTCTATATTATGTTGTATAATAGTTCCAATGTCTTATTAAGAAGCACTGCCGTTGATGTATCCGGTGAAATTTATTATGCTAATCAATTATCATACAAAATACAAACGGAATTAAACACGGCATTTAATGATATTGTGCCTGACTTATTCTTAACAGTATATGGACAGAGCGAGAGACGCATGGAACTTAAATTAAATGACCCTCTAAATTACAAAATCAAAATACCTACAGATGAAGAATTAGAAACTTATGTAAATGGCGAATGGAACAGAGGACAGTTTGAATATGACAACCTGAGACCAAAGTCTATTAACTATTTATTAAGTAATTATATTGTCTACGAACCTGCGTCATCTTGGTTAAGTGGATATTTTAATTTAGTTCCTTTTCAGAATATATACATAAATTGTCCTCAATTAAGCGATTATAAATATTCAGCGCCTAACAATTTCAGCAGTTCCGTAATTAAAAAAGTTCAAATCAATCAACAACTTGGCGGAGTTATAACAGATTTTACAGCGCCCATATATGCAGATTTTATTGATGTAGGCGGTAAAAATATTAAGAGACTACACTTTAGAATAACAACTTCAAGAAACGAATTAATTGATTTTCACGGCGTTCCCATTTCTATTAGCATTCTCTTTCAATTAGATAATTGAATAAACAACCTAATTATTAATATTTATATCAAATTATTAAAATTAATATATTTCTCAATTTGTCCATATAGACAAAATATATAAAAAAAAATATAGACAAAATATATAAGATATTATATATGTCAGAAGTTGAACCTGAAATTACTAATACAATTGAAGCAGACGAGCCAGTAAATGAATTACCACCAATTGAAGAAGAAGCACCAAAACAATAATAGAAGCAACACAAGAAATAAAACCTGTTGAACCTCTTAAAAACAACTCAAAAACTCAAGCACGCAATGAAAAGAAAATAACCTGTCCAAAATGTGCCAAAACTTTAACATTAAAATCTTACAGATACAGCCACGAAACCAAAAGCAGTTCCAATAGCAAAACCCCAGAAGGTAGAATATCACGAAGAAGAGCAACATATTCCACAACAACAGCAACAAAATAATATAGTAGCGAACACACCGCCCCCAAGAAGAACGCAATCGCAACCGCCTCCAAACCCGCTACAAAATATAGCACAGCATTACCAATTATTGCAAAATGAATATTTGAGACAGAAGCAAGAAAATATAATGCATTAAATAAAGGTATATTTGGTTCAAGAGGAAAGAAAAGATAAAATATAATTATTATATAACCTACTATGTAATAATTATGTTTTCAACATTATCACTGGACGGCTCAAACAGGATTGTAGCAAGTGAATTAGTACTAATAAATTCAACAGAACCATCAACATTAAGCAGTGTTTATGCTACAAAACAAGAATTAGCAGACACAGCAGGATCATTAGGTGGAGGTTATACAATTGAAGAAGTTGATGCTCTTATTTTAGCACAGAAAAATAAGATAGATGCCAATATTTTAGATATTACTGAATTAAACGCAACATCAACAACTATGTTTAATGAACAAGTAAATCAAAACGCAACAATTACAAGCAAACTTAATAATATAGCAGCACACGGATTAACCATAACTTCAATATTACCGACCATATCAGCAAATACAACTAAACTTGACACAAATGCTAATAATATTAGTTCAAACACACATTTAATCAGTAATTTAAATGCTACAATAACATCAAACTTCAATACTATTAGTTCTAATACATTCTTAGTAGGAAATTCCAATAATACAATCACTTCAAACTTCAATAGTATAAGTTCAAATTCTTCACTAATAACAGGACACGGAAACACAATAACAACGGTTTTAACAGATATAGCAAATTTACAAGCAGGAGCAGGTGCTTCTTGGACTACAACTGAAAAAACAACTATTCAAGCAGATGTATCAACATTATATACAAATGATACTAATTTATTCAATACAAATACCGCATACAGTAATACATTTGCCTCGATCATATCAGACAACACGACACAAGATTTATTAATAACTCAAAATTCAAATACAATAAATAGTTTATTGGCAACTGATTTACAAAAGTTAGATAAAACAATCACAACTGCCCAAACAATGAACTCGCCATTAATCATTAGTTTAACAGATAATACTAATCCAATTTTTAGAATTCAAGATGCTGTAAGTAACCAACGCTTAGAATTTAAAAGAGGTTGTCAGTTGGACTCTTATCAAGGTTTAACAGGTGCTACACCTTATAGATTATGGTTAGGGTGGAACACTGGCGATGTCATTATTGGAAGACCTAATAATGCTTTAAGAATCATGATTAACGGTAATGTTCATACTTCATACAATTTTGCTCAAGCACATGGAACATCATATTTTGAAGGTGCTGTATATATGAAAGAAAATTTATTTACAAATAATGATTTTTCAACAGATATTAAAACTAAAATTGATAATTTAGACAATGCATTAACTCCGTATTTAGAAACATACACCCCCGCGGCAACAGAAGGTTTTTATATTCATCATCCTAATTTTGTTGCTTGTAGTATTGGCGATATTACAAATTCTTCTAATCAATATTTTATGTGTGATGGTGCTGTATCAAAAACCATATTCAATAAACCAGTTGATGTACTAGGTGATGTATATACAAACGGCGATTTAACAATGGTTTCTGGCAAAAAGGTTGAAGTCAACCAAGTTCAGTCAGTATCAGGAAATACTTTATTACACAATTCACCGAGTGGCAATGTTCAATTTGGCAACACATCAAAACTAATAATTGATAATGCTGAAATGTATCTCGATACAAATGATTTAATAATCAGGAATAGCAACACTTCAAACTCTATTAATTTGGTTGTTGGATTATCTGCAACATATGCTGATAATAAAATCATTTTGAATAGTGGAAGTAATAGCGAATTACGTGGCAATTGGACTATTGACGGTGATATGACTTTTGGAATTGCTCATAAAATCAATTTGAGACATTTAAATAGCGATGCTGTTTTAAGATTAGAAGCATCAACAACTATCGATAGTTATATTGATGGCACTAAATATTTACAATTGGATGATACTCAATTTTCATCATATAACGGATTTAATTTAAGTAGTGATAAGAGACTGAAAGATAATATAGAAGATGTAGACGACGATACTATAAATATGGTAAAAAACATTAAGATTAAAACATTTGTTAAAAATCAAAAAAACTAAAAGGACTGAATTAGGATGGATTGCTCAAGATGTTCAACAATACACAAATCCTAAATATAATATTGTAAATGACACAGGAGAATACTTAACAATGTGTTATGACAGAATGGCCTGTATTAGTTGGGATGCTTTAACAAAACTTATTGCTCGTGTAGAATATTTGGAAAACGAAGTCTTTAAAAATAAAAATAAAAATAAAAATATGTAGTTTAAACATCTTGTAAAATGTATTTAAAGAAATATATAATATAAAATAATATATAATATAATGAGTATTAAACCTGAAGATATGACACTGGAACAAATAAAGGAACAACTGGCACTATATAACAGATTAAACTATCAAAGAAGGAGACACGAAAAGGACTTTATGGACACCAAAAGGGCAAGTGCTATAAGATTTCACAGAAGAAAGAAATTAGACAAGATGGCAGAAAATGGAGAAATTAATTTAAAAGATATTGATTATGAAAATAAACCAGAAGATTTACAGAATACAAAACCAAGAAAATATAAGGCGCAAACATATAAAATTATAACATTTGAATAAATAAAATATTAAAATATCACATTTATTAATATGGCAACTATTAATAAAAATGATATAATTAGTAAAATCTATTATGACAAAAGCGGGTATGGAAGCATTGCGGCAACCTACAAGGATGCTAAACAAAAAGAACAAAGCATGACCTTAAACGATGTTAAAGAATGGTTTCAAAAGAACATAGAACAGAAGAAGTAATTGAGAGGCAAAAAATCATTTATTGCTCCACATCCATATTTTGAATTTCAATTAGTTTTATTTTGTATTAATGACATACCCAATCAACAATTTAAAGTAGGGATGGTTTTAATTGATATATTTACCAGATATTCTACAGTAATACCTATTAAATCAAAACAACCGCCTGACATATTAGCGGGAGTAATGGAAGGAATGCAGAAAATGAAAGGCAAACCTGAAATTTTTTTATAGCGACGAGGAAGGCAGTTTATATAATAAAACAGTTGAATATTATTTCAAAGAAGAAGGAATAGAATTATACCGCAAGAGGACATCCTAATTTTGCAGAACGTTTTATACGCACCTACAAAGATATGTTATATAAAAGGGTTGGAAAAGATGAAAAAGGAGGAAAGGACAATATACAATGGATAGATTATAATTTTGAACAATTTATAACTTATAATAATACAATGCAACATTCAAGCATAGGAATGACACCAGCGGAAGCATTGAAGGAAAAAAACAATTATAAAGTAAAAATGAAAATGGCAACCGAAGCAACTAGAACCCGTAAATATCCTGAAATTAACATAGGTGACGAAGTGAAGATTTACAGAAAGAAAGCAATAACTGAAAAGGAAAGGAGTAGTAATTGGTTGCCTACAAAATATAAAGTTGAAAGGATTGAAAAACAATTAGGACAAACTTATTTTTATTTGGAACATAACACACGACCATTCTTAAGATTTGAAATTTTGAAAGTTTAAAACATATATAGAATTTTTATTATAAAAGCTTTTCTTGTAAAAAAGTTATTTAAAGAAATGTTTTATAATATAAATATATATATTATATTATGAGTAAGTTTTTACAGCGTAATATAAACGAGTTAAACAAACTCAAAAGAAATTCAACACAGAGCGCAAATAATGCAACTAAAAAAAGGGTTGATGAGATTATTAAACTTTATACTGAAAGAAAGTTATCAAATGTAGCAACGGCAGAAACTTATATCAAGGGTTTAACATCTACAAACAAAAAGGTGTATGACAAAGCATTTCAAAAATACAAAGATAATATCAAAAAGATCAAGGATACAAAACCATTAAATGAATCAATGGCAGAAGCAAGAGCAAAAAACGAAGAAGAAGATGAAGCGGGGATTAAACAATATAGGAAAACAAAAGGTGTAGAGTATAGGAAAACAAAAGGCAATGAGTTGTATGCGAGATATAAAACAAAAACTTATTTTATTCAATTTATGTTGTATACAGCAAGAGAGGAAAGCAAAGATACAAAGATAAAATCTAAACCCGCTTTTAAACACAGACTAATGAATTTTTACACAAAAACTTATGATACTTTTAATGTTACAATTCAAGCACGAACAATTTCAACAGATATTATAAAAAAAAAAAGATATTTAAATACTTTGGCAACTCGGATATACGATATGGAAGCAATGATGATACACCAAATGACGAATTTACTGACACACTAAATCTATTAACAACAGATGAATATTTTAATGAAACATATAGAGAAATGACAGAATTTTATAATGATATTGAATGTGTCAAAATATTATCTGTAGAAGGGATGAATAAAAACGGCGAAAAGTTTAATATATTAACCGAAAACTTAAGGGATGCTACAAACGTATCAATTTATCATAAATATATACACACACCTATTAAAATGAGTGAGGGCACTATACAAAAGGCAATCAAGAAAGGTAATTATATAGAGAATGAATGTTGGATAAATTCATTAACTGATTTTTACAGTGATACAATCATGAACGAAAGAACCCGCAACAGACTAACCAGAGAAAAAAATATTGAAATCATAGGTAGGGAAAACTTCAGTGAAACTGGCGCGACAATTAAGGAAATGGAAGCAGTATTCAAAAAGCTTAATATTCAAGTTAGAATTTTCAATTTTGTAAATGAAGTTATTTGTAAATATGAACCAGAAAAAAGAAACCACCATATAAAAACTTTTTACGCAATGGTGAAGAATAACCATATTTACACATTAAACTATGATTTATGTAAGATACAACAAAAGCAATTAATAACAAAACTACCTACTATAAAGGCACACACTGATTATTATATAAATGAAAGAGAAGAACCGCCACAATACAAAATGAATAAATGTATGGATGATATACTTAAAATTAAAACTGATGATAAAACAAAAGAAATATATTTAGTGCCTGAAAATAATAATTTGACAGAATTATTATTCCAGTTGTTGAATATTGGATATGAACCCAGAATTAAATACACAGGTATTATTGATGAAATAAGATTAAGATTGAACAAGATAACATATATCATAAAAACTCAAAATTTAATTAAATCTTCCGGCGATGGATGGATTGCAGTGAGCAATGAAACTACATACAACAATATGAACAAAGCAATGTTTAATTTCAATAAATCCTTATTCATATCATCACATAAATCCTTTTATAACGACATTGATATTAAAATATTAAATGAAACAAGAAGTATAGCACCTTCGGGGCAATTATTAAGTAATATTAATTTAGTTTATAAAACAGAACTAGATGTAAATAAAGCATTTACCAAAGGTTTTTTAAATAGTATGGAAATACCAGTGTTTAACCAGTTTGACCATTGGAAAAAATACAACGATGAAATTAAAATAGATGAACTCCATGAATTAACTTTATATTATGTTGAAACTATAGATACAAATGTAAGACCATTAAAAACAACAATGGACAGCATTAAGGAACTAATAGAGAAAAACCAACACACCAAGCAGATGATATGTTCTATTGCATATAGTAAAGGTATTGACGTTGCTACTTATATAGAATTTCGTAAAACACATGATTTAAGATTGTGTTTAAATCCTGATGAATTAAAACAAGCAATTAGAAACATTGTAAGAAGTGGTAATCACAACTTATGTTTCAACAAAAAATATAATCTAGTATATGGCAAGTTTTTGAAGGAATTCATCAATGAGAATAAGACACACAAAATCAATATTTTATATTATACACAACCTTCATTTACTCATAAGGTTGAATATACAAATATTATTAATGAACTTTTACAAACAAATATAGATGAACATGACGAAGCATTAGATAAACTAATTAAAAAGTTAATAGCAAATGTACTGTAAATTTGGGATTATTAGAAAAGGGAGGTGCTACAGCACATCAAAGTATTTTATTTAAAAGTATTGATGAAGCAGTCCATTATCAAACAGAATACGGAGGTAAAATTAATAAGTTATCGCATATTATAAGCGAATATCCCGAAATGATAACCGAATATGACGACGAAGGAGGTGCAACTACAACATATTACGGATTTGATGAGGATGAATGGGATGTAAAGGCGTCATATTATATATTGAAGTTGAAGGATAAGGCAGTATTAAGAAACGAATATAAATATATCAAAGAACTACTTTTACAACATCACAATTTTAAAATGAACCAAGACTTTAAGACACTAATAACTAATAATATTAATGTATATAGTGTAAAAACAGATGCTTTTGTAATTGATACATGCAATGAAGAGAAAACAAAGTAATTATTAAAATTTCATGATGATATAGGAGGTTGGAAAGTTTCAAAGCAGAGAGAAGAAATTAATTTACCTACAGTAAAATTTAACGTTGTAAATAACGATCTAATAAAAAAAAAGTTTATGAAAGTAAAACTATTGTAGATGAGTATGACACTGATAACATTATAGAGATTGTTAAACAGAATAATCCTATTATGATCAGAGGTGAACTACCGGGCACAGGAAAATCATATATATGTCAAAAAATGGTTGATAAAAAATATAATGTAATTTTTATTTGTCCTACTAATAAACTATTACAGCCATTCGAAGGAGAAGCAATGACGATAAATAAATTCTTTGGTATTAATTATGGAGATGCTAAATTAGAACCATTTGATTTTACAGAATTTGATGTAATAGTATTTGATGAAATCTATTTAGTAATTTATATATATACTGGAGAATAAAACAATTTGTAGAACAGAATAAGCGCAACAAAATTATAATAGCAACAGGAGACACCAAGCAATTAAAACCAGTGCAAGAAATAACAAATACTCGAGACTATGAATTATATACTGATAATATTATAGATAACATTTTTGAATATAATATTTTGTTAAAAGAATGTAAGCGACTTAACACACAAAGGATAAAGATAAACTAAGAAATATTAAAATTGATATTTTTGAAAATAAATTACCTATTATGAAAATTATTGAAAAATATTTCGAATATACAACTGACATAAGTAGTTCCAAAAACAACATAGCATTTTTGAATACAACCTGTAAAAATGTATCAAATGAAATTAGAAAGTTAGAAAATAGAAAGGATGAATATGAAGTAGGATAATTTTTAATTTGTAGAGAATATACTAAAACTAAAACATCAGTTTTTAATGTAAATTTCAAATATAAAATAGTTCATATTGGAAGTGATGGAATATTTACATTAAAAAATGTAAAAACCGAAATTTTACAATCCGTAGAAGTTGCTAAAATAAGAAGCAATTTTATATTTTCTTCTTGCTCTACATGTCATTCTACTCAAGGTAGTAGCATTGATGACACCATAACAATTTTGATTATAATCATTTTTTGGTAAAGAATTATCCAGAATGGATTTTTACAGCGGTAACACGTGCTCGTGATTTAAACAAAGTCAAATTTTATAAATATACAAAGGATGTTGATGATGTATTTAATCAAAAATGTATTATGAGTTATTTTGAAAGGAAAATTTTGAATTATAAGGAACAAGACAGGAAAGCAAAAAGAAGCATACCTAGAGAAGGTTATGTAAATACTCAATGGTTCTTAGATAATATAAATAATCAGTGTAATTACTGCGGATGT
>CAUJNA010000665.1:0-135000 GCA_963377175.1 Effrenium voratum | reverse complement strand
GCGACGGTAGGGCTCATAAAAGAGCTTTACCTCTTCCTTGAATCTTGTTTCCTTCCTTTTCCCTCATGCTTCTTCGTCTTCAGCTTGGGTCTTTGTTGCGGTTCAAACTCTTGTCGTGAGGCACGGGTAGCGCAAAACTACATTCTCCAAAGCCAAGATGGACATGTCTCAACAGTTTGCTGCGCGTCTTCCGCCAGGTTCAGCTTTGGACTGTACAGTCAAAAGACCTTCTCACCAAGATCTCGTTCTCTGAACAAACCTCTTCGGGTTTTCTGGATTGTTGATGCAGATCGGATTTATAGAGATCATGAATCTCCTTGACATGGGCCGATGCCTGGTGGAGCTTTCTCTTCCGTTTTGCGTGATCTCCTGTAGATTCTTTTCAGCGCAATCAAAGACGACATTGGAGGATCTTCAAGGTTATATTATATAACTGTGTGGGTCTTTTGGCTCATTGGCGTGCTGACCTGGTTCTTCAACCAATGGATCTTTGCGCTATATTGTTCGGAAGTAATGGACTCAAGTCGTACTAGTATCAGGCACGAAGCCGTTTTTTGGCATGGCGCGCGTTCGGGGGCGGTTGAACTGAGGACCACGCTTGACTTCTGTTGACATGAAAAAGGCAAACTAAAGCGCTGGAAAGCATGGACCAGAGGGGCCAACGTTTTGCTTGGCCGCATTTGGCCGCCTCGTTTGAACCTGCAGAGCCTGTTCAACATGGAGGGCCGCTTACACCCGCCCGCTCTGGATACATGTGCTTTTGCATCCATAGCCTAGATGCAAGCGCAGTGACATAAACATAAAATACCCATTCTGCGATCACACAACACCAGCAACCGCAACAACAATAAACAACAAGCAACACCAAGCAACAACAGGCAGCAAGAAAAAGAAACACCGCACCACCATCGCCACCACCGCCAACAACAACACACAGTTACACAATGGTCAACGCCGACCAACCAACCACACCCACACCCACACCCACACCCGCAACCACAGCTACAGCCGCAACAACAACAGCAGCAGCAGCAGCAGCAGCAACAACAACAATAACAATAACAAGAACAATAAAACAAAAAAACAATAACAATAGCAAGAACACGAACACGAACACAAACACAAACACAAACGCAAACACAAACACAAACACAAACACAAACACAAACACAAACACAAACACGAACACGAACACGAACACGAACACGAACACGAACACGAACACGAACACGAACACGAACACGAACACGAACACAACACACGAACACGAACAAGAACAAGAACAAGAACAAGAACAAGAACAAGAACAAGAACAAGAACAAGAACAAGAACAAGAACAAGAACAAGAACAAGAACAAGAGAACAAGAACAAGAACAAGAACAAGAACAAGAACAAGAACAAGAACAAGAACAAGAACAAGAACAAGAACAAGAACAAGAACAAGAACAACAAGAACAACAACAACAACAACAACAACAACAACAACAACAACAACAACAACAACAACAACAACAACAACAACAGCCACAACAACAACAACCACAACCACAACAACAACAACAACCACACTCACAACCACAACAACCACCACAAGCATAAGCACAAGCACAAGCACAAGCACAACCAACCACAACCAACCACAACCAACAACAACCACCAACAACCACCAACAACAACAACAACAACCATCAAAAACCAACAAAAGCCAACAACAGCCAACAACAGCCAACAACAACCCACAACAACCAACAGCGACCAACAACAACCAACAACAACAACCAACAACAACAACCAACAACAACATCAACAACAACATCAACAACAACATCATCATCATTATCATCATCATCATCATCAACAACAACAACAACATCAACAACATCATCATCATCATCAACAACAACAACAACAACAACAACATCAACAACAACATCATCAACAACAACAACCAACAACAACAGCAGCAGCAACAGCAGCAACAACAGCAGGAGCGGGGAAACATTGACACAGCTGTCATCGGATTTGATTTCCCACCCCGCGGCCAAGCATCGCTCGAGTCAAGGCGACATTGAGCAAGTCTGCCTGCGGTTGCAGATCTCAACACCGCGACCAACACTGCCATTGCAAGTCTGGCAAGGGCCGGGCACCCCGCCTTGCCAGCAATGCCAATGTGCGTCTCGAACGTCTGACGAAGAGCTGGATTGCTGGAAGGCTCAGAAACCTCAAGGGATGCAGTCAGCCAAACGGGCATGCCATGCGGAATCTATGCCTCGCAAACTACGCTTTGGCCTCCAATGTGGCCTTGAAATGCCTCTCGGAAACAGACCTGGTCCGGTCATGCTTCAGACGTCAAGAAGCTTGGCTTCGCAAACCAAAAACTTCGCTTTGGAAACCAAGAGGCCTCGAGTCGAAAATCACACAATTAGGTTCCAGCCCAACCACTCCGCAGCGTGCTCACAACCCAGTGCCCTGCTTCAATAACCCAAAGCTTATCTGCCCAAGCTTGGCTCCAAAAACTTATCAGAATGCAACCAAGTGCGCCCAGGCCTGCAGACTGGGCTTGGTATTGCAAGCTGCCAGAGCTTTTGTCAAACACCATCGAAAACTATAGCGCCGGACTGCTCAGTACCCAGAGAACTTTGCCGAAGTGCAAGCCATGTGATCTCCCCACTCTCTGCCCGAGGCACTTGCATTGCGCTCACTGGTCTGGCTGGCTTACAAGCCCTGGCAACTGTAGCATGCGTATCCTGGCTTCACGTCAGGGCGCTTCGCTGATCCAGATGTGTACAACCAGCCTTGGCTGTGACCCTTTTAACCAGGCGATCAGCCGTTGGCGGCCAGAAACTTCATCTTCAAAGAGTCTCCGTTACGGAGCTTGTCCCTGGCCTTGTCATTGATTGACGTGTTTCGGTATCAAGCTGAAGCTGGGTCTGGAGAAGCGAAATTTCCAGTTGCTGAAGCGAGCAAAGAGTTTAGTTTCTGAGCCGAAGTTGCTGCAGCGGACTAGCTTTTGGTTGCCGATGCGTAGCTGCTGAGCCGAAGCTTTTGAAGAGCAAGCTGCGCAGGCTGCTTGGTTGCTGAGCTGCAGCTTCTGAGGCGCAGATGCTGAAGTGGAATTTGCTCAGAAGAAACCGTCCAACTCGTGTTGCTTAACCTTCTGCAGAGCTCCCGCGAGGCAAACCCTTCCGCAAACCTTCTCCGCACGTGCGTTTTGCACGAAAGATGTCAACCCACTTGCATGGTACAACCACCGGTACAAAAACACAACAGGGCTTCGGCGTGACGGCGCATAACGCAAAAGTGCTTTTACACCTGCCTCAGGAAGTGTCTGCCCGGCTGACACAACCAAACGATTTGTTCCGGCAAGTGGCGCGGATCTCATTGCTGGAGCTCTGCATGGACAGGTTGCGAAGCGCCCAGCCTGGACACAGCGGCGTAACTGCGCCAGCTCACAGGTTGCATCAACAGCCAGCTTTCGTCGAGCATGGATTACATGTGAGACAACGGATCGCCAATGCACACCCTTGATGAGGAAGTGACGAAAAAAACAAATGCAGTGATCCACGGCTGGATGGAGAGATTGCAGTCAGTATGTAGTATGGCAATAGTGTTAAAAGTAAAGGGAAGCAGCAAAGTTCATCATGCTTGGAACACAACGCTTGGCCCTGCCTTCTGCAACACTTCGCACGAAGCTCAGTAGCACAAAGTGACGCTCAGATCCCTGCATTTTGAAGACTGTGCCCACAGCAGTCCTCTCACAAACCCTGGTTGCTCGAACACGTGCGAAACAAAACATAAGGTCAAGGTCCTTGAAGAGTTGGTGGAGACATGTTTCAAGCTCCGCTCAATGTACTGTTGCTGGGCCTTGTAGGGTGTAATGATGGCAATATCTTCGGGCTTCGAGCCACCTCGAAGCAAACGCTTGTAGACCTCAACGATGAGGTCAGCTTCACCTGGGTTTTGTAATGAGGTGTTGTTCTCCAACACCGAGGTCTTCAGGCTTCTGGAGTTACCCACTTGGACCACATGGCCCATGTGGTGTGGGTGGTCGCAATCAATCCACACAACCTTCTCCTCTTGTCGGGGCCAAACGGTGGCAACCGTCGGCAGCAGCGGCAGGCTCTGCACGTTTTGCAGCTGATTGTTGTAGAAGTGCTTTGATGGGAAGGTGCAAATGGAGTTGTGCATCCGATACTGCTGCTGCAGCATGGTGCTGCAGAGCTTCTTGCGGTGCTCCATCTCCTTTCGGCTTGCCAGCCTCTCGAGGAGTGGCCTGGCATGTAGCAAAAAGCGAACAGACCACAATAAAAAGCCTAAAGATGCCTTTGATACGAAGGTCCCACAAGCTCCAGTCATGCAAATACGCTTGCAAGCCTGCATTGCACATCCCAACAATATACAGGGCTTGCGCTCTTCTTGGCATGGAAAAATAACTTCACAAAAGGCACAGGCGTCTGGATTCCGGCAGCGTGCCTTTCCAGCATGACAAGGAAGGCTTTGCACAGACTGTGCTCAGTGACTACTGGCCCCAGCTGCTTGTGGTCGCCAACAAGGATGGCTCTGTCCTCGGCCCCTTGGTTGACAAACAGCCGTGGCAGGATCTGTGGAGCCATTGCAACCGGGGCACGCATGACCGACAGCACAACCTCTGGCTCTGTGGCTTGCGCGCATTCGTCCACCACCACAGAGCGAAAGGCAACGCAACCTGAGCTCACGCTGAAAGCGACAAGCCCTCAGATTAATAAATGCACGCGAAATAAAGACAAATGGGGGGCCCAAAAAGATTAGTAAATGCACCTGGAATAAAGACAAGCACCCGCCACCCGCGCCAACAAAAAATCCCCCCCTCCAAAAAAAAGGGAAAGACAAAGAGAAAGGAGAGGAGAGATAGCCAAGCCAACACCTGGTCCTTGGATCTTTGGTACCTTCTTCCTTAAATCCCAAATTGTCAGCTTTACCAAACCCATGTTTTCTTGCATGTCTCTTGTTGAAAACCTGCCCACAATCAAACCCACAAAGGGGGTAGTACTTCAGCCCCCAACTTGACATTATTTCAGGGGCCCCCGAAATAAAGTCTTGCCTGGCCCCCTGAAAAATACAACCTGCCCAACGCAATTGCTTCTTAGCTAGTCGAGTAATAATTAGACAGCCTAGGTGAGGCTGGCAATGCTTCATGCTGTGTTGCTAGATTTTGGCCTGCTCCTCAAATCCAAAATTGTCAGCTTTACCAAACCCATGTTTTCTTACATGTCTCTTGTTGAAAACCTGTTCACAATCAAACCCAAAAAGGGGGCAGTACTTCAGCCCCCAACTTGACATTATTTCAGGGGTCCCCGAAATAAAGTCTTGTCGCCTGGCGCCCCCAGGAAAACAAAAGGAAGCTCCAGCAATACTACATCAAGTGGAAACTCAAGTCTACCAATACTACATCAAATGGAGACTCAGTTCCAAGTCTCAAAAGGAAGCTCCAGCAATACTACATCAAATGGAAGCTCAAAGTCTACCAATACGAAATCCACTGGACACTCAGTTCCAAATCTCAAAGAAAAGCTCCAGCAATACTAAATCAAATGGAAACTCAAGTCTACCAATACAGATGGAAACTCAGTTCCAAATCTCAAAAGGAAGCTCCAGCAATACTAAATCAAATGGAAACTCAGTTCCAAATCTCAAAAGAAAGATACTATTCCAGGTGCCCCCATCGTCGGGGGGGGGACCCTTGTTTACTAATCCCATGGACATTAGTCTCGCTATGTCTTCAATCCATGTCCCAAGATTGGAAATTCTCTCCCAAAATTGGCAGCCCGATCCTAGGCATTGGACGTCAGCCTTTCTTGAAAGCTTGATGACGAATGGCACGTGCTGCGCATCTTGCCCCCTCCCCGTTGAGCCGCTTCGTTGTTTACCGTCCTTCTTCTCCTTCAGCGCCCCATGCGAAAGCGCGGAACTGCAGGTGGTGATCCTGAAAACCACATGGGCAAACCCCGGGCCGGCTCTGTGTCTTTCAGCTACGAGTAGCTCCCTGGTCTCAATCTTTCAGTTAAATCCTCAACATGAAAACGAAATCAAGCCCAAGCATCTGACCATTCAAATGCAGGGCTTGGGGGGGCAACTCAAGTGAGCAACGCCAAAAGTCCGAATGTGCGAGCGTATAGATTCCCGTTGCATACACGCGTTCGTGCATGCATACATGCACATATACATACCTACGCTCTCGGCCCACCTTACACGCTGCGGTCAGACTTACCTCAGACTTTTCTGGAGGCTTCCCAAACCCGACCCACCGTGTGGCCTTCGAATCAAAAGCCCTGCTTGCCGAAAGCCGGCTGCGGACTTTGCGGATTGCAAGGTGTGTCGTTTCTGACTGTCGCTTCCATTTGCGGCAAAGGCTAAGAAACTGAGCTTTGCATTTCTTTGCGAGGGTGGGTTCCGAAAGGTCTTTCAAAGCTTCTCAGGGGGGGAGGGGGGGTGCAAGTGAACAGCCGCAAAGAATATGAAATTGAGACTCTGATCCTGGGGGAAACCGCCCAAGG
Organism: Effrenium voratum; assembly: GCA_963377175.1. NCBI lineage: Eukaryota > Dinophyceae > Suessiales > Symbiodiniaceae > Effrenium > Effrenium voratum. The sequence continues at coordinate 128,466 of CAUJNA010000665.1, read as the reverse complement.
CCGTCAACTGAAAGGCCGCGGAGAAGGATTCAGTCCTGTCTTAGCGCACTACAAACACGTTTCATTACATTGCATGACATCCCATGACATAACATTTATAAAAAGCACTTGTTGCGCTCAACTTCATTGCATGGCATGGCATGGCATACATACATACGTACATTACATTGTATGGCATGAAATTACATTGCGTTACATTGCACTACGCTACATTACATACACGCATACATATATGGACGTACATACATGCATGCATACATACATTCATACAAAGTACACACGCACACACACATAGACAGCTGCATACATACATACAAACATACAAACATACAAACACACATTACACTACATACATACATACATACATACATACATACGTACGTACGTACGTACATACATACATACATACACTACACTACACTACACTACACTACACTACACTACACTACAGTACACTACACTACACTACACTACATACATACATTACACTACATACATACATTACACACATACATTACATACATACATACATACATACATACATGCATACATACATACATACATACATTACATTACATTACATACATACATACATACATTACATTACATTACATTACATTAGATACATACCTACCTACCTACCTACATACATACATTACATACATACATACATACATACATACATACATACATACATACATACATACATACATACATACATACATACATACATACATACATACATACATACATACATACATACATACATACATACATACATACATACATACATACATACATACATACATACATACATACATACATTACATACATACACATACATACATACATACATACATACATACATACATACATACATTATACACATTACATACATACATACATACATACATACATACATACATACATACATACATACATACATACATACATACATACATACATACATACATTACATTACATTACATACATACATACATACATACATACATACATACATACATACATACATACATACATACATACATACATTACATACATTACATTACATACATACATACATACATACATACATACATTACATACATACATTACATACATTACATTACATTACATTACATTACATACATACATACATACATACATACATACATACATACATACATACATACATACATACATACATACATACATTACATACATACATACATACATACATACATACATACATACATACATACATACATACATACATACATACATACATACATACATACATACATACATACATACATACATACATACATACATACATACATACATACATACATACATATACATACATACATACATTACATTACATTACATTCACACATTACTTACATACATACATACATACATACATACATACATACATACATACATACATACATACATACATACATACATACATACATACATACATACATACATACATACATACATACATACATACATACATACATACATACATACATACATACATACATACAAACAAACAAACAAACATACAACATTACATTACATTACGATACGTTACATGACATACATACATACATTACACTACATACTTACATTACATACATCACATACATCGATACATAGATACATAGATACATAGATACATAGATACATAGATACATAGTACATAGATAGATAGATAGATAGATAGATACATACCTACATACACGCGTACACTACATTACATTACATTACATTGCATTGCATTGCATTATTTTACCTCCTGTTACCTTACGTACATACATACACACATACACACATACATTACATCAAATTACATCACATTACATTACATTCATTGCGTTACCTTACCTTACCTTACCATACATACGTACATACCTACATACATACAGCGTGTATACATTGCAAACACACACAGATACTTACATACGTACATACATTACATTACATGAAATACATTACATACATACATAAATACATGAATACATTAATACATACATGCGTATAAAATACATACATACATACATACATACATACATACATACATACATACATACATACATACATACATTACATTACACTACACTAAATTAAATACATGCATACATACATATCATACATACATACATACATACATACATACATACATACATACATGCGTACGTACATACATTACATACCTGCATACCTACATACACACATTACATTACATTACATTGCATTACACTACATTACATACATTTATACATACAGAAACACACACACATACATACATTACATAGCATTACATTACATTAATTACATACATGCATACATACATTACACACACATACATACATACATACATACATACATACATACATACATACATACATACATATATACATACATATATACATTACATTACATTACATTACATTACATTACATTACATCACATCACATCACATCACATTACATTACATACATACATTACATTACATACATACATACATACATACATACATACGTACGTACATACATAAACGCATTACACTACATTGCATTACACTGCATTACATTACATTACATTACATTGATACATACATACATACATACATTACATTACATTACATTACATTACATTACATTACATTACACTACTTTACATTACATACATACACACACATACATACATACATGCATACATATATGCATACACACGTACGTACGTACATACATACATAGAGTCATGCATGCATACACACATGTCTACATTGCAGAAATCCATACAAGCATACATACATGCCTACATAACACAACACACCATAACATAACATATCATACACTACATTACATTACATTGCATTGCATTACATTCCATACACGCATTGCATGCATGCATGCACGCATGCATTGCATACATACATGCATGCATGCATACATTACACACCTACATAAATTCACACATGCAAAATACTATACACTACCTACCTACATACACACATGCATGGCTTTCAAGACCTGCAAGAGCACCTCAGTTGTTGCTGTGTTCTTTGTCAATCGTGCAGTCTCCTCTCTCACTGCTAATGTCGCTTCATCCTTTTGAATGGGTTTCTACAAAGCTATCTCGCTTTGGTCTTATTTCCTTCTTCTTCTTCCTTTTTTGGGGGGGTTCTCGCTTGTTTTGGTATTCCGACTGTATCAAAATAATATGTGAATTGCTTGTTAATTGGTTGGTCGCTCGCATGCATACATACATATACATACTTCTATTACCTTCTATTCATACTGCCAACGTTGAGTAAACACCACAAACATGAGAGACAAGCAGCACGATGCGGCTCTTCTGCAGCACCTGTTGCTCGACCGACTCGTAGACCTGCCGGAAGAAGCTTGGAATCCGGGCACCCGGCAAAATGACTGGTTTAGGAGGGCCTCGAATCTAGAACGAAGCGAGCGAGAGTTGATGTCAAGTCCTTCCCAAAATCCCAGAATACAAGTGGAGGCCCCAGATCAACCGAACGACTTCCAAACAAACGCTAGAATCATGGAGGCTCACCACACTTTCCCTCGCCTGGTCGTATTGGTACTGTACGGTCTTGTTCTCAATGCGCGCTTCGAGTGCTTTCACCTCCTGTGTATTGGATCCCCGGAGACGCATGGGCATGCAAGCAATCTGTGGCTGGTACTTGAAGTCAAGCGGATTACGTGTTTAGGGTGCAAACATGGCCAGTTGGAAATGGCGCATTGCAAAGTTATCATATCATTGCCGGGGAGATCAACTCAGGATTGGTTCGATCCTGTTTGTGCATCACCTTGTGGTGCAAAGCATGCTGCAGCAGATCATCGGCAACCTCAGCCGGGGCCGTCAGGTCTTCTTACGACGGCCTGCAATGGTCTTGTGTGACTAATTAAGCGAAACTGCACCAATTTAGGCAGAATGCGTGGCATTGCGTGGCGGCTGTTGCTCGATCGTCACTTTCACTTGCACTTAGACTTGGTAATAGGCTTGGACCCGGAAATTGCGCACGGCCCACGGAAATCAAATTTCGGACCAGAACGTAGACGCAGCCCAAGACACTAGGGCCCGCCCAACTAGGTGTGGGCCACGAAAACTGGGTGCGGCGGTGTGACGAAAACTAGGCGTGTCGTGGGCAGCGCCTTCTTTTGCGCTTCAACGCCGGAGGCATTCCTTCTGTATTGGTCCACCTTGACCCTTCAGCTGAGCTGAAAGAAGGCAGGCGCAAAAACAGACATAAAGGGACATGAACCGAAGTGAAGGAAAGTGAAGGGAAATGAAGATCTTCGGGGGAAAAGGGGGAACCATATTTTAGGGGGGGAACTGGGGAGAAGATCGGGGAGGGGGGGGGGAAGGAAAGATCTTGGGGGACAAAGGACTCAGGAACAGGGGATCTGGGGGAAAAAAGGCCAACAGGGAAAGGGGGGAAAATATCTTAGGGAGGAAAAGGGAGAAGATCTCGGGGGGAAAAGGCCTTAAGGGGGGGGAAAAGGGAGAAATGATCTCAACAGGGAAAGGGGTGGAAAAGATCTTAGGGAGGAAAGGGAGAAGATCTGGGGGAAAAAGAAGCCAACAGGGAAAGGGGGGAAAAGATCTTACGGAGGAAAAGGGAGAAGATCTCAGAGGGGAAAAGGCCTTAGGGGAAACAGGGGGGAAAGGATCTCAATAGGGAAAGGTGGGAAAAGATCTTAGGGAGGAAAAGGGAGAAGATTTTAGGGGGAAAAGGCCGTAGGGGGGGAAGGGGGGAAAGGATCTCAACAGGGAAAGGGCCTTAGGGGGGAAAGGGGGAAAGGATCTCAACAGGGAAAGGGGGGAAAACATCTTAGGGAGGAAAAGGGAGAAGACCTCAGGGGGGGAAAAGGCCTTAGGGGGGAAAGGGGGAAAGGATCTCAACAGGGAAAGGGGGGCAAAGATAAGATCTTAGAGGGGAAGGGGGGCAAGGGGTCAATTCCAAAGGGACGCAAATAAGAAAGCAGGCCTGTAATGTCGGCGGCCTGAGCCGGAGGCGTTAAAATAACAATTTCTGACAAGCCTTGAATTCTTGGCTGTGTTCCGAGGCCCCAAGCAGCGCAGCCATGATGCCAACGAAAAACATATCGCGTCGACCAAGCAATTGCGCGAACTCTTTTGCCGCTGGAGTTTCATGCCAAAGGGCGCAAAATTGCTGCTGGATCGCTTTCCAAAGCTCAGCTGGGATGGCACATGAAGCCGCCAAATAGCACCTTGACTAGTTGTGTACAAAGTTCCGGCATCACTTGAGGAGCCTAAGCAATCCAACCCTGACGTGTCACCTGCTGCGGGGTCACAGGCTGAATTTCGAGTTTCGTGCGCTTGATATCTGTGTATTTATATATATATATATATTATATATATATATTAGATATAAATATATATTATATGTATATATATTTACTTATTTATATATTTCTGCTGCGCGCCGTGTCCTTTGCAACACTCCTGGCACGCGTGCTGAGAGTGTATGGGAAAACAGTGTGAGATGGTCGCATTCAGTCAACCACCATTTGATGAAGAAGCAGAAATGAAAAAACACCTAGCCTCTTGGCACCATGGTGGCACCTTGATTTTGATTTTCAATCAAAAACAAGTATCATTTTACAAGGTTCTTAGCAAACCTTTCCCATACCTTGCGTGAAACATGGCGGTGCACTGCTACAACCAATGGCAAAATCCGAAGGACTGATGCGATGCTGCAAGCCTGGGCTTTGCCAACTTTGGCCTTCTCACAGGGGCCTTCTTCTCACCTAACCTGCTACCAAGGAAAGTGCTTGTGGACCTAGCACCAGCTTTCGCGCTGTACGTGTTGTGGGGATGCCAACACTTCTGTGACAACGCACGGGCTGTGAGCCCTGCTGGCATGCCGCGAGACAAGCTACAGGCGTGGTTTGCCTGGCCAACAAATGATGTTGCGAATGATGAGACGTGCCGGCTAATTACCCCCAAACAACGCATTGCAGTTACCGCGAATGGCTTCCTGGCAACCCCGCGCAATTTCAGCGGCTATTGTTCCAAGTACACAGCGGGGAAACAATCGTTCAGCAAGAAAACAGCTGCCATCCAGCAGGGAAATAGCCTGGCTCCTGCATGGAAGCTTCCAGCAAGGAAACTGTTCTAGCATCACGTGTGTCTCTATCCAGCAAGGAAAGAGCTGTCCAGCAAGGGAAACAGCAGTTCAGTAAGAAACAGAAGTGTAGTAGGGAAACATCCGAACAGGATGCCTGGCAACCCTATGGAACACCAAAGGAGCGCCGGCACATATCTAGCATCATTTGTATCCCTAGGGCGGCTTTTCCTTTGCTGGAAAGCTTCTCTTTTGCTGGACGGCTTTTCCTGCTGGACGGCTATTCCTTTGCTGAGCGGCTTTCCCTTGCTGATAATGCTGGGAATGCTTGCTCACACAGTTGGTATACATATTGTCACCAAGTTATTCGATGGAATGCTACTGTAATCTCACAGCATCGCTGTATCTACCCGTGCTTTTGTTGACTGAAACGCGGTAACATCGTGCTCGGTGAATGATTCTTGCGTGCTTGATGGCTGGGCAGGTTGTGTCCGACGCCGTGTGTTTGAGCAAATCCGCCGACAACAGACAGCGTGCTGGACATAAAAAATGCTCCTTACCTCTTTACCTGTTACCCCTCCCCTAACCCTTCCCCAGGAGCACCATTTCAGACTATTGCGCGGGGGTCCAAGTACCACGCGGTGATTCGAAGACGCTTCACTAAATCTGTTCATTGTGCGGGCTTGCGCAACTCAGTTTGTCAAAAACATTGGGGTGTTTGATTCCCCCCGGGTGCGCTTTCGCACCCTTAGCAGCTCCAGCGGCACATCGCCAGCATCACCTGCATCATCCGCATCAGCGCCTGCCAAGGATGCGGATGATGCAAGTGATGCTGGGGATGTTGCCCATGCTGGTGAAGGAAATGAAGGAGGGGGGGGAAAGGATCTCAACAGCGAAAGGGGGGGAAAGATAGAAGATCTGGGGCCTTAAGGGGGAAAGGGGGGAAAAGATCTTTGGGAGGAAAAGGGAAATCTTTCTCGGGGGGAACAGGCCCTAAGAGGCAATGGGGGGACAGGATCTCAAACGGGAAAAGGGGAAAAAGACTTTGGGAAGAGAAGGGTGGAGATCTTGGGGGGAAAAGGCCTTAGGGGGGAAACGGGGGAAAGGATCTTAAGCGGGAAAGGGGGGAAAAGATTTAGGGAGGCAAAGGGAGAGGAACTCAGGGAAAAGGACTTAGGGAGGAAAGGGGGGGAAAGATCTTTGGGAGGAAAAGGGAGAAGAACTGAGGGTGGGAAAAGGCCTTAGAAGGAAAAGGGGGGAAATAAATGATCTCAACAGGGAACTGGGGGGGGGGGAAGATCTTAGGGAGGAAAGGCAGATCTTCTGGGGCAAAAAGGCCTTAGGGGGGAAAGGGGAGAAATGATCTCAACAGGGAAAGGGGTGGAAAAGATCTTAGGGAGGTAAGGGAGAAGATCTGGGGAAAAAAGGCCAACAGGGAAAGGGGGGAAAAGATCTAAGGAAGGAAAAGGGAGAAGCTCTCAGGGGGGGAAAGGCCTTGAGATCCTTTCCCCCTTTCCCTCCTTCATTTCCTTCACCAGCATGGGCAACATCCCCAGCATCACTTGCATCATCCGCATCCTTGGCAGGCGCTGATGCGGATGATGCAGGTGATGCTGGCGATGTGCCGCTGGAGGCTGCTAAGGATGCAAAAGCGCACCCGGGGGGAATCGAACACCTCAATGTTTTTGACAAGCTGAGTTGCGCAAGCCCACAGATTTAGTGAAGCGTCTTCGAATCACCGCGTGGTACGTGGACCCCCCCCCCCCCCGCAATAGTCTGAAATGGTGCCCCTGGGGAGGGGTTAGGGGAGGGGTAACAGGAAAAGAGGTAAGGAGCATTTTTTATGTCCAGCACGCCGTCTGTTGTCGGCGGATTTGCTCAAACACACGGCGTCGGACACAACCTGCCCAGCCATCAAGCACGCAAGAATCATTCACCGAGCACGATGTTACCGCGTTTCAGTCAACAAAAGCACGGGTAGATACAGCGATGTTGTGAGATTACAGTAGCATTCCATCGAATAACTTGGTGACAATATGTATACCAACAGTGTGAGCAAGCATTCCATTATCAGCATTATCAGCAAGGGAAAGCCGCTCAGCAAAGGAACAGCCGTCCAGCAGGAAAAGCCGTCCAGCAAAAGAGAAGCTTTCCAGCAAAGGAAAAGCCGCCCTAGGGATACAAATGATGCTAGATATGTGCCGGCGCTCCTTTGGTGTTCCATAGGGTTGCCAGGCATCCTGTTCGGATGTTTCCCTACTACACTTCTGTTTCTTACTGAACTGCTGTTTCCCTTGCTGGACAGCTCTTTCCTTGCTGGATAGAGACACACGTGATGCTAGAACAGTTTCCTTGCTGGAAGCTTCCATGCAGGAGCCAGGCTATTTCCCTGCTGGATGGCAGCTGTTTTCTTGCTGAACGATTGTTTCCCCGCTGTGTACTTGGAACAATAGCCACTGAAATTGCGCGGGGTTGCCAGGAAGCCATTCGCGGTAACTGCAATGCGTTGTTTGGGGGTAAAAAGCCGGCGCGTCTCATCATTCGCAACATCATTTGTTGGCCAGGCAAACCACGCCTGTAGTTTGTCTCGCGGCATGCCAGCAGGGCTCACAGCCCGTGCGTTGTCACAGAAGTGTTGGCATCCCCACAACACGTACAGCGCGAAAGCTGGTGCTAGGTCCACAAGCACTTTCCTTGGTAGCAGGTTAGGTGAGAAGAAGGCCCCTGTGAGAAGGCCAAAGTTGGCAAAGCCCAGGCTTGCAGCATCGCATCAGTCCTTCGGATTTTGCCATTGGTTGTAGCAGTGCACCGCCATGTTTCACGCAAGGTATGGGAAAGGTTTGCTAAGAACCTTGTAAAATGATTTGTAAAATGATACTTGTTTTTGATTGAAAATCAAAATCAAGGTGCCACCATGGTGCCAAGAGGCTAGGTGTTTTTCATTCCTGCTTCTTCATCAAATGGTGGTTGACTGAATTCGACCATCTCACACTGTTTTCCCATACACTCTCAGCACGCGTGCCAGGAGTGTTGCAAAGGACACGGCGCGCAGCTGAAATATATAAATAAGTAAATATATATATATATATATAATATATATATATATATAATATTTATATAATATATATATAAATACACAGATATCAAGCGCACGAAACTCGAAATTCAGCCTGTGACCCCTCAGCAGGTGACACGTCAGGGTTGGATTGCTTAGGCTCCTCAAGTGATGCCGGAACTTTGTACACAACTAGTCAAGGTGCTATTTGGCGGCTTCATGTGCCATCCCAGCTGAGCTTTGGAAAGCGATCCAGCAGCAATTTTGCGCCCTTTGGCATGAAACTCCAGCGGCAAAAGAGTTCGCGCAATTGCTTGGTCGACGCGATATGTTTTTCGTTGGCATCATGGCTGCGCTGCTTGGGGCCTCGGAACACAGCCAAGAATTCAAGGCTTGTCAGAAATTGTTATTCTAACGCCTCCGGCTCAGGCCGCCGACATTACAGGCCTGCTTTCTTATTTGCGTCCCTTTGGAATTGACCCCTTGCCCCCCTTCCCCTCTAAGATCTTTGCCCCCCTTTCCGTGTTGAGATCCTTTCCCCCTTTCCCCCCTAAGGCCTTTTCCCCCCCTGAGGTCTTCTCCCTTTCCTCCCTAAGATCTTCCCCCCCCTTTCCTCCCTAAGATCTTTCCCACCCTTTCCCTGTTGAGATCCTTCCCCCCTTTCCCTCCCAAGGCCTTTCCCCCCCTGAGAGCTTCCCCCTTTTCCTTCCTAAGATCTTTTCCCCCTTTCCCTGTTGGCCTTTTTTCCCCAGATCTTCTCCCTTTCCTCCCTAAGATCTTTTCCACCCCTTTCCCTGTTGAGATCATTTCTCCCCTTTCCCCCCTAAGGCCTTTTTGCCCCAGATCTTCTGCCTTTCCTCCCTAAGATCTTTCCCCCCCCCCCCAGTTCCCTGTTGAGATCATTTATTTCCCCCCTTTTCCTTCTAAGGCCTTTTCCCACCCTCAGTTCTTCTCCCTTTTCCTCCCAAAGATCTTTCCCCCCCTTTCCTCCCTAAGTCCTTTTCCCTGAGTTCGTCTCCCTTTGCCTCCCTAAGATCTTTTCCCCCCTTTCCCGCTTAAGATCCTTTCCCCCGTTTCCCCCCTAAGGCCTTTTCCCCCCAAGATCTCCACCCTTCTCTTCCCAAAGTCTTTTTCCCCCTTTCCCGTTTGAGATCCTGTCCCCCCATTGCCCCTTAGGGCCTGTTCCCCCCGAGAAAGATTTCCCTTTTCCTCCCAAAGATCTTTTCCCCCCTTTCCCCCTTAAGGCATTTTTTCCCCAGATCTTCTCCCTTTCCTTTCCCCCCCTTTCGCTGTTGAGATCCTTTCCCCCTTTCCCCCCTTCATTTCCTTCACCAGCATGGGCAACATCCCCAGCATCACTTGCATCATCCGCATCCTTGGCAGGCGCTGATGCGGATGATGCAGGTGATGCTGGCGATGTGCCGCTGGAGGCTGCTAAGGATGCGAAAGCGCACACGGGAGGAATCGAACACCTCAATGTTTTTGACAAGCTGGGTTGCGCAAGCCCACAGATTTAGTGAAGCGTCTTCGAATCACCGCGTGGTACGTGGACCCCCCCCCCCGCAATAGTCTGAAATGGTGCCCCTAGGGAGGGGTTAGGGGAGGGGTAACAGGAAAAGAAGTAAGGAGCATTTTTTATGTCCAACACGCTGTCTGTTGTCGGCGGATAAGGCCTTTCCCCCCCCTGAGAGCTCTTGCCTTTTCCTTCCTAAGATCTTTTCCCCCCCGTGTTGGGCTTTCCCCCCTAAGTCCTTTTCTCCCAGATCTTCTCCCTTTCCTCCCTAAGATCTTCCCCCCCCTTTCCTCCCTAAGATCTTTTTCCCTGTTGAGATCCTTTCCCCCCTTTTCCCTCCCAACAGCGAAAGGGGGGGAAAGATAGAAGATCTGGGGCCTTAAGGGGGAAAGGGGGGAAAAGATCTTTGGGAGGAAAAGGGAAATCTTTCTTGGGGGGAACAGGCCCTAAGGGGCAATGGGGGGACAGGATCTCAAACGGGAAAGGGGGAAAAAGACTTTGAGAAGAGAAGGGTGGAGATCTTGGGGGGAAAAGGCCTTAGGGGGGGAAACGGGGGAAAGGATCTTAAGCGGGAAAGGGGGGGAAAAGATCTTAGGGAGGCAAAGGGAGACGAACTCAGGGAAAAGGACTTAGGGAGGAAAGGGGGGGAAAGATCTTTGGGAGGAAAAGGGAGAAGAACTGAGGGTGGGAAAAGGCCTTAGAAGGAAAAGGGGGGAAATAAATGATCTCAACAAGGAACTGGGGGGGGGGGGGAAAGATCTTGGGGCAAAAAGGCCTTAGGGGGGAAAGGGGAGAAATGATCTCAACAGGGAAAGGGGTGGAAAAGATCTTAGGGAGGAAAGGGAGAAGATCTGGGGAAAAAAGGCCAACAGGGAAAGGGGGGAAAGATCTTAGGAAGGAAAAGGGAGAAGCTCTCAGGGGGGGAAAGGCCTTGGGAGGGAAAGGGGGGAAAGGATCTCAACAGGGAAAGGGTGGAAAAGATCTTAGGGAGGAAAGGGGGGGGGGAAGATCTTAGGGAGGAAAGGGAGAAGATCTGGGAGAAAAGGACTTAGGGGGGAAAGCCCAACAGGGAAAGGGGGGAAAAGATCTTAGGAAGGAAAAGGGAGAAGCTCTCAGGGGGGGGAAAGGCCTTAGGGGGGAAAGGGGGAAACGGATCTCAGCAGGGAAAGGGTGGGGGGAAAGATCTTCGGGAGGAAAGGGAGAAGATCTGGGGACAAAGGCCTTAGGGGGGAAAGGGGAGAAATGATCTCAACAGGGAAAGGGGTGGAAAAGATCTTAGGGAGGAAAGGGAGAAGATCTAGGGGAAACAAGGCCAACAGGGAAAGGGGGGAAAGAGCTAAGGAAGGAAAAGGGAGAAGCTCTCAGGGGGGGAAAGGCCTTAGGCGGGAAAGGGTGGGAAGGATCTCAACAAGGAAAGGGGGGAAACAATCTTAGGAAGGAAAAGGGGGAAGATCTGGAAAGGCCTTAAAGGGAAGGGGGGAAAGGATCTCAACGGGGAAAGGGGGCAAAGGATCTTAAGGAGGAATAGGGAGAAGATCTCAGCGGGGGGAAAGGCCTTAGGAAGGAAAGGAGGGAAAGGATCTCAACAGGGAAAGGGGGGGGAAAGATCTCAGTGAGGAAAGGGAAAAGATCCCAGGCAGGGAAAAGGCCTTAGGGGGGAAAGGGGGAAAGGATCTCAACAGGGAAAGGGGGCAAAGGATCTTAGGGAGGAAAAGGGAGAAGATCTGAAAAGGCCTTAGGGGGAAAAGGGGGAAAGGAGCTCAACAGGGAAAGGTGGGAGAAGATCCTAGGGAGGAAAAGGGAGAAGATCTCGGGGGGAAAGGGGGAAAGGATCTCAACCAAGGGAAAAGATCTTGGGGAGGACAAGGGAGAAGATCTCAGGGGGGGAAAGGCCTTAGGGGGGAAAGGGGGGAAAGGATCTCAACAGGGAAAGGGGGCAAAGGATCTTAGGGAGGAAAAGGGAGAAGATCTTGGGGGGGAAAACGCCTTAGGGGGGAAAGGGCGGGAAAGGATCTCAACAAGGAAAGGGGGGAAAAGATCTTAGGAAGGAAAAGGGGGAAGATCGCGGGGGGAAAAAAGGCCTTAGGGGGGAAAGGAGGGAAAGGATCTCAACAGGGAGAGGGGGGAAAACATCGTAGGGAGGAAAAGGGAAAAACTCAGAGGGAGAAAGGGCCTTAGGGGGGAAAGGGGGAATGGATCTCAACAGGGAAAGGTGGCAAAAGATCTTAGGGAGGAAAAGGGAGAAGATCTCAGGGGGGGAAAGGCCTTAGGGGGGAAAGGGGGGAAAGGATCTGAGCAGGGAAAGGGGGGGAAAGATCTTAGGGAGGAAAGGGAGAAGATCTGGGGGCAAAGGCCTTAGGGGGGAAAGGGGAGAAATGATCTCAACAGGGAAAGGGGTGGAAAAGATCTTAGGGAGGAAAGGGAGAAGATCTGGGGAAAAAAGGCCAACAGGGAAAGGGGGGAGAGATCTAAGGAAGGAAAAGGGAGAAGCTCTCAGGGAAGGAAAAGCCTCAGGGGGGAAAGGGTGGGAAGGATCTCAACAGGGAAAGGGGGGAAACAATGTTAGGAAGGAAACGGGGGGGGAAGATCTTAGGGAGGAAAGGGAGAAGATCTGGGAGAAAAGGACTTAGGGGGGAAAGCCCAACAGGGAAAGGGGGGAAAAGATCTTAGGAAGGAAAAGGGAGAAGCTCTCAGGGGGGGGAAAGGCCTTGGGAGGGAAAGGGGGGAAAGGATCTCAACAGGGAAAGGGTGGGAAAGATCTTCGGGAGGAAAGGGGGGGGGAAGATCTTAGGGAGGAAAGGGAGACGATCTGGGACAAAAGGACTTAGGGGGGAAAGCCCAACAGGGAAAGGGGGGAAAAGATCTAAGGAAGGAAAAGGGAGAAGCTCTCAGGGGGGGGAAAGGCCCTAGGGGGGAAAGAGGGGAAAGGACCTCAACAGGGAAAGGGGGCAAAGGATCTTAGGGAGGAAAAGGGAGAAGATCTTGGGGGGAAAACGCCTTAGGGGGGAAAGGGCGGGAAAGGATCTCAACAAGGCAAGGGGGGAAAAGATCTTAGGAAGGAAAAGGGGGAAGATCGCGGGGGGAAAAAAGGCCTTAGGGGGGAAAGGAGGGAAAGGATCTCAACAGGGAGAGGGGGGAAAACATCGTAGGGAGGAAAAGGGAAAAACTCAGAGGGAGAAAGGGCCTTAGGGGGGAAAGGGGGAATGGAGCTGGCAAAAGATCTTAGGGAGGAAAAGGGAGAAGATCTCAGGGGGGGAAAGGCCTTAGGGGGGAAAGGGGGGAAAGGATCTGAGCAGGGAAAGGGGGGGAAAGATCTTAGGGAGGAAAGGGAGAAGATCTGGGGGCAAAGGCCTTAGGGGGGAAGGGGAGAAATGATCTCAACAGGGAAAGGGGTGGAAAAGATCTTAGGGAGGAAAGGGAGAAGATCTGGGGGAAAAAAGGCCAACAGGGAAAGGGGGGAAAGATCTAAGGAAGGAAAAGGGAGAAGCTCTCAGGGGGGGGGAAAGGCCTCAGGGGGGAAAGGGTGGGAAGGATCTCTACAGGGAAAGGGGGGAAACAATCTTAGGAAGGAAAAGGGGGAAGATCTGGAAAGGCCTTAAAGGGAAGGGGGGAAAGGATCTCAACAGGGAAAGGGGCCAAAGGATCTTAAGGAGGAATAGGGAGAAGATCTCAGCGGGGGGAAAGGCCGTAGGGGGGAAAGGGGGGAAAGGATCTCAACAGGGAAAGGGGGGGAAAGATCTCAGGGAGGAAAGGGAAAAGGTGTCAGGGAGGAACAGGCCGTAGGGGGGAAAGGGAGGAAAAGGGAGAAGATCTCAGGGGGGGAAAGGCCTGGATCTCAACAGGGAGAGGGGGGAAAACATCTTAGGAAGGAAAAGGGAAAATCAGAGGGAGAAAAGGCCTTAGGGCGGAAAGGGGGAATGGATCTCAACAAAGAAAGGGGGGCAAAAATCTCAGAGGGAAAGGGGGCAAGGGGACAATTCCAAAGGGACGCAAATAAGAAAGCGGGCCTGTAATGTCGGCGGCCTGAGCCGGAGGCGTGAAAATTTGACTTGCTTTGTGAACTTGATATACAGGCATGATGCGTGCCTTGCTGTGATAGCTTGACAACAGGCCTGATGTGAATCTGGAGCCTGCTTCTTGACCTACTTGTGCAACGACTTGACCACGCTTGAACAATTGAATAAGAACTTGAGCGCGTGATTGAGCTTGCCTCCTTGACAGTGGAGTTAGGAAGGTACTGCCAGTGACGCTCTCCCATGCCGGAGCTACTTCATGTGGGACTCGACTAAGTAATTGGAGTTCTGCATTCAACATGCCTACACGGCATGCGTTGTGCGTGAGCATACGCAACAAGCGTGCTGATTGCAAAGTCTTCTTCAGGCCACGCTCGACTTGACAGATCGCCCGTTGAGAAAAACAGGCAATCGAAAGACAAGGACGTTCCTCATTGTGTTGTTCTCTAGGGCCTGCTTTGTTCTGACCTGTTGAAAGCT
Source organism: Effrenium voratum (assembly GCA_963377175.1). Classification (NCBI taxonomy): domain Eukaryota; class Dinophyceae; order Suessiales; family Symbiodiniaceae; genus Effrenium; species Effrenium voratum. Next base: position 113,284 of record CAUJNA010000665.1, on the reverse strand, counting down.
GCAGTCTACTCTATTGGAACCTCTCATTTGGCAGCCTGCTGATTGTACTCAGCCCTTTACCAATAATCTCAGCCAGTTTTCGCGTAGGCCCCGCGCAAGTAGCCAATTTCCTAACCTTCCCCCTGTTCTGGCTCTGTTGATATGATGTGATATGTCCACGCTCCTTTTGCTCCTGTGCTACCCAAAAAACCTACTCGCAAGGGGGGAAATACTCCGCGCGCAAATTACGTTTCCTTTGTTCTTGCAGTGAGGCTAAAGGTCTCAATGCTGTGCATCTACAGAGATGGCATCACCTAGCTTATTCTTCTTTTGCAACTTGCAAAGTTGGTCGAACTGGACTGATCGACAAAGTAAAGCTTGGTAAGTCTCCGCTCTCCAAATCGCAGGCCGGGTCTGGGGGCTCAACCATGTGCTCCGTTCTGGTGAGGTTTGAGTCCTTAGACTTTGGCCCAACAGCCAACAAACACCTTTGCCCTTGCAAACTTCCAAAGCGCAAGAGTCTGAAGAAACTGTTTTCCAGCTCTGTTGCTCTGCTAGCTACTGGGCCAGTGTTTGCCATCCCTGACCCTGCGACACTTGACTTGCAGCCATGGCACGTACGGATCCCACCCAAGTCGGAGTTTGCTTCCAAACTTGTACTCGATTGTGCGGGCATACACACGAGTGATGTAGTGCGCGGGAATGTCTGACTCCTGCGGGTTGCGGCATCACACGAGCACGCAGAACCAAATCTTCGAGCACAGGATCGCCAAAGCGCTGCGCCCACAACATCGAAAGCACTTGCGATTTGAGCGGGTGGGGCAGTTGCGTTCGCTCATTGTTGCGGGGTGTGGAGGAAGCGGGGTCTCATTCGTGCGGGGGCCTATGGGGGTGGGAAGGGGCAATAGCGGTCGCTCATGTGGGGGGAGTGCTGGCTTGGAGGTGGGGGGGGAGGGATGGGTGGGGCAGTTGCGTTCGTAGTTCAGGGGCACAAACGCGCCGCAAGCTGAGACCGAAGGCGTTGCTTCCGCCACACTGGTCAACCAAAACTGAGATTCCTCCGCGCTGCCTGGAGAAAGCACCGCTCGTCCCAAGTTCAGCTTCCGCCACATCTACATCCTTCGCGTCCCTTCCACACTAGCACGCCTGCCATGACATCCAGCTGCCGCTCCGTGCTCCCCAGCGTTCGTCATGAAATTCAGGTCAGGAACGCGCGCGTATGACCAGAAGTAAGGGCACAGGGACAGCTTGCCGAATGCAGAATGAGCCATCTTTATTTGTGCCACAAAAACAGCTGTCCCCTGCTCTTGCCATTTACCATGATTTACACGTTTGCTAACAAATATTACCAGCCCTTTGCCATCAGCATGGCCTTGCTTAGAATAAGCCCTGCTTTAAGCAAGCGAAGTACACTTCTGCGGCTCCATCCGCAATTTGCTAGCGCCAAAGTACCTAGCAGCCTAGATGACCGCTTTGTCGGTCACTCCCCCTCACCTTTGAGCATATTTGCCAGCGTTGCCTTTGTTCTTGAATACGTCCCGCAAGAAACCCGTCCTTTCCAATTCTACGAAACATCAAAAACACATGTGTCCATGTTTCAGTCAAAGGGTGTGTGGCACGTAGTTCGCCAGGCACACTTCTGCACGCAGCTCTGGCAGTAAACTCGAGCTCTGTCAGCGCGAAAGCAGTTCGGTCACGAGTTGCAGCTGTTCAGTGTCAAAGTAGCGCGTGCAGCGCATTGCGACAATCATCAAAAAACATCTTGTGAGCTCACATCGTCAATGAAACAACGCATGCTGCCACAACAGCGATGAGTTTGCCGCCTCACAGCTGGGCTTGCCACTAGGAACAAATCGTTCTGCTTGTTTGCTGCTTTAAGCGGCAGTCCTACAAATGCACTGAGGCCACAATGAACTTGATGGCGCTGCAAGGCCAATGTCTAACAACAAGCGCCCGCTGCTTCCCAGGCGCCCGAGCAACACAGTCAGCGGCAGTGCTGGTGGCGGCGACCCGCCGTTGTCTTTTGCTGGAGCACAGTTCATTCCATTGTTAAACGCAAGCTGGCAAAATCACTCTGGCGAGGAACCTAACAAAGGCACAAACTGTTATATGGGCGATCATTGGTTTATTATGTATAATCTGGGGCGCTGCTACTATCAAGTACTTGTTGCTTGTTGCTGAACAGCAAGCATGTCAAAGGGTGGAAATGAGTCGAATGTTCTTGACCTCCATCTTATTACAGTAGTCTGTAGGTTGGGGTTCGCATCACGCACACAATGTCTTTGGCCCTCTCTCCATTGACTTAGATCCCTCAATTTTAGCCCGTGACTCTTGACATTGTCTGCGGCAAGGATTCACAGTGGTCCTGGACCAGCCTGCGCAGGCACTCGTCTGCGGCCTGATTGGAGGGCGTTGTCACCAAGATGCGCCCGAAGCTTTCCTGAATGCTCAGCATAGACATAGTCTTCATAGTGTCCAGATTGAGTGCATCCCATGTCTTTTTTTCTTACGAGCTCAAGGCATGCGCGATTGGGTGTGTTTCCCATTCTCAAGTCTTAACTTGTTTGGAGCCCAAATCACGCAAAGCTGCTGCTGCTGCTGGCTGCGCACTCCTAGCGTGGAACGTTAGGCTTGCCTCCCTGACTCTTTCAGAAATGCTGAGATTGGCAATTGTGAAACTCCAACCTGGAAAACTTTCTCGTGCAAAAACCCTAGCTGGGCACCTGACCGGGTTCCAGCCCGCGTGTCACAACTTGGGGAAGACACTTAGAACCAATTCACGCATGGCTCCTGGATCGCGATAGCGATGGATCCAGCTCCAAGTTTGTGAGGGCCGTCACAAGGTGAACCAGAAAGGTAGTCTTGCCAGTGCCTGGCACGGAGTTCTTGGAAACCAATATCTTTTCTCCCCACCCCAATAATGGGGCGGGATGTCAATAACGGGAGGGGATGTCTGAAAATGTAATCTCCATTTTCTGGGGTTTGCCACTGAAAAATGTAACTACGTGTCTTCTGCAGACCTGACAATTGTAATATAACAATACACAATTGTAATATAACAATACACTTTGTACGTCTGGTGCGCCCATCAACAAGGTACCTCAAGCATAATCACATTACAAAAGCCTGCGCACATGCGCCGCACCTGCCCACCGGCATCGCCAACATACATTTTACAGTGTTTCAGCCTTATGACTGCGCCCACTGCATTTGCCCCACCAACATTACCGGCTTTACCTTTACACTGGCGGCACAATGTTGCGTGCCCATGCCAACCCTAGCCCTATCTGCAACGTGCGCCGCCAGCCTCATCAGCTAACATTTTGCAGCGGCAGCAATCTTTGAAAAAAAGCAAACGTGCGTCTGGGGTACAGTGTTTTTGAGGGGGAGGCTACTTTTGTTTACCATTGACTTCCATTCGATCCTATTGCTTGACGCCATCTTTGCCTCAAGCCTTTCTTTCGTTTGCGACTCATTCCAATGCTCGGGTAAAAAGGTCTTTGCTGCGCGTTCCACCAGATACGACAAGTAGACTTCGAACGGAGTTGTTAAAGAGAGGACCTTTCTCTTTCTTTGGGAAATGCTCAGAGGCCCCTGCCCCTGGAGCTGGCTTAGATCTGCAGTTTTTTGATGAGTAGTTGGCCATCGCATCAGTGACGGCCAGATGGGGGCCAGCTTTTCAAGAGTAGGCTTTGCGGAAAAACACTAATGGGCTGCAAATTGCAACGAGTTGCTCAAGGGACCCTGCAGAAGGCCAGGAAGTTCTTCCTTAAAGGAAGTATCTGTCAGCCACCGGAGATTTCCTGTGTGGCTTTGACAACTTCTGCCGCGAGCAAGGTTGCTGCTCCGTTCGGAGTAATCAAGGTCAGAATGACCAACGCTACGATGGGTCCTCCTGGCCCAATTCACTTGTTTCACTTCTCGAAGGCGCAGTCTTTGCCCACTTCACATTCTGTTCGAATCTTGTCACAAAGGTCGTATGTCTCCTTCGGAAGATGTAGAGCTCTGGCGCGAAATCGAAAGTGATCTGTTGTCATACGATGACGCCGGAGGTGAAATTTCTTCAGTTGTTCAGGTTGTGAGAGTCGCTTGTTGGCCCTACCAAGGCCAGTGGAAGCGCAGTTTTCTCGCGGCGCCGTTTTCTCGTCTTCGGTTGGCTCGAAGATGGGTTGGCTCATTCGTCGACCGGGCTTTCTTGTCGATGACCCTGTCGGCAGCTGATCCTGATGAGTCCTCCGACAGTCCTCCGTGTCTTTCATGTTCGGAGCTGCTGCCTTCGGCGCGGACGTAGATTTGGATGTGCGACCAGGTGACGGCGATCGAAGGCCCTGGCGGTGTGAACCTGACACGCGGCTGAGACCGGGAGCAAGTTGTTCCATTTTGCCTACTGCAAGACCGAGAGCATGTTCTGCGCTGGACTCAAGCGGCTGACGACCTCAGGCAACCTTGCATTGAGGAGTATGATCAGTTGTCACGCACAGGTTTCCGGAGTATCAGAAATGTCATAAACCAGATGCACGGAAGTGTCCACTTGACTTTGGCTGGCTTTAAACTTTGCGTTTGCGCGCGTGCTCTCTGATGGGACAGGGGGTGTTTCACGGAGTTGACTGCCTGGGTAAAGCGCTGGGCGGCGCACCAGCTAGGACTTCCGTCTCATCAAGGTCGACTCTTCCACAGTAAGAAAGCATGAGACGATTCCACTTGGAAAACCAGGAATGGCTTTCCTAGTTGCGTGATGAAAAAGGTTCAAGCATACTGCGTCGAGAACATCAAGAATCCTCATCAAGCTAAAAGAGGAAAGAACCAAGCGCTCCACCCCCGCAGCCAACCGAGAATAAGAATTGCAAGGGAAGCGCCGCCGCAGTAAATTTGCCACGGCTCTTGTCTTGGCCACACCGACCAGAACTGAAGCAGACACATTGTTCATGCGCGTTGGACTGCGTGAGGAAAGGGAGCGCCCACGTCCTCGATATCTTCGCAGGACCCTGCAGGAAGTGCAACACCATTCAGCCAGCGCTACGCATCGACGGAAATGCGGGTGGGAACTGCTATCGATGTCTGGAAAGGGTTCGATGTAACGAAATCAGAAGGACGACACATGGTCATGGAGATCAGAAGAAGCAACTGCCAGATGTTGCTGCGTTCGCGGCATCCGTCGTAAGATTTCAGCTGAGGCTTGGAAGATACTTCGTGGAGAACCCCAAGCCATCACAGCTCTAGAACTTGAACTGCGTGCAGTTGTTTGCCACTGCGAAAGTTGCTTGGGGAGACCTCGATGTTTGTGCCTTTGGGCTGCGTCATCCAAAGAACAACCTAAGAAGTCTAAAGCTGCGTCGCAATTTTACCTCTAAGAAGTTATGCGACCTCTTTCAGAGATGCAGCCTGAGTATCAGCAGCTGAAAGGTATTGCAGAGACTGGCGCAAATGTACCCAGAACTGTTTCTTCTGGGAGGTCTTCTGGAAACACTCTCTGACAAGCAGTGCGACGCGCTCAGGAAGCAGACGGGAACCTTCGATGCGGAGTTCAACATGACCAGTAGGTTCAGATGAGGACGACCTTGCGGCGATGACAATCCTGGCTACAACGCTGACCTCGTGATTGATGAAGCGCATTGGTGTTACGTTACCGCTGACCAGAAGATCTGCCCCGACACTGGATCATTCACTGTTCCACAGATATTGCAGGACTTCCTCGATGCGGGTGTTCTCACAAGAGATCTGTCGCCTATCCCTGCAAGAACAACCACGATGAAGATCGAGCCATGGTTGTCCTCTTTTCCACGCAACAAGAATCTCTAAATCCGCTACTCTCATACATCAGAGCGTACCACCAAGAGGCCATGGTTGGGCAACGAAGTCTTCGAACTTGCGGACATCAGGAAACTCAAGGTGCGAAGCCGGGCGCCTACCGTCAACGAGATGGGCAATTCCCTCGAAGCTTGGCCGCGCTGGGTTTGGCGAGGAATTCAGGATCGACAGAAGGACGAGCAACAGACTGACAGCCCAGCAGCTTCGCGCAGCGGCCTCCGACTTGTAACACAAGTCACAGAAAATAACGGAAGGAGTGCCGGTGAGCTTGTGATCAAACAAGACTGAGATGGGACACCTGTCTTACATTGGCGCAAGACTGAAGAAGCCCGCCTACGCCCTCAATGACGCACCATCTCTCACAACATGTTGACAATCTTCTCTTGTCTAAAGGCAATGTCTTCGAGAAGATAAGACTGATTGCCCTTTCGCTGGACAATGTACTCAATGGAAGAAGGATGAGAAACATGGATGGTGTATCAACGCGCGCCAGAACGTTGCAATCGATGAACTCCCTTCGACGAGCATGTGAAAGATGATACGCCGCTTACCGAAGCGTGCTCAGGCAAGCCAAATGGCCTCAATCTAGGACAAAGTATCATGTGGGATGCGCTTCCAGAGCCGCAACGCCAACCATTGCCGATGTTCGCGCAATCAAAAAACGGTGAGAACTATGAATAGTATTCCTCTGAGCATTCGATTGTGGACTCTCAAGGGCAAAACGAGAATGAGCACACGTCATTTCCTTGCCGAGGAGAGAGGTTTATCAAACTCCAGAGCATCCTTGATCGACAATGAGACCCAGAAGACAACTACAACTTCAACCAATATGTCAAGGACTGTCTTCGCCTTCGCGGTTTATGGTCAGATATCGCAGGAAGAAGTGCGTATGTTCACATTCGAACAAATGCCAACAACCTGGTGACGACAGCATCGGCCACACATCAACCTGAGCAGAAGAAAAAAGCTTCGCAGTGGACAAATGCATGATCTAGCGCGTGTCCGAAGTGAGGATTGTCTGCAAAGCTCACTTCTCAAGCATTCGGCAAAGCCAGATGAGTTGAAAAAGGCTGTCCTCACAGGCAATCTCTCGAATGTCAACGCTCACCCACCTTTTCGAACGATGCTACAGAACAAGGCAGTTCTGGTAGAATGGCTTGCCCGAGCATGGTCTCAAAATACCCTAGCATGTCGAGGAGTTGGATTGTCAGAGGCAATGTTTGCTGGGCAGTTGCGCATGATTCCGATCATGATGCAATATTTAATGCACGAATTCTTCAAGTCAATCCGCCGACCCCTGCTCCTGAAAGGGGGAGGCGCACGGGAAGGGTGCTGCGGATGCGTTGCCACGATGATAGTTATCATCACTATTGGAGATGCAGAGGATGCTACGATGATAGTTATCATCATCATCATCATCTGCAATCTGATTCATATCATTATCATTATCATCATCATCATCAGCACCACCATCATCATCATCATCATGCGTGGACATGATTATCATGAGGACTGCTGGTGATGCTGATACGTAGTCGTCACCATGTCTTTGTATAGTATACATTTCAAGTGTGGCGTTTGAGCCCATTGGTGATGCAAAAGATGCGTGGATATGATTATCATGATGATGAGATTGGAGACGCAGAGGGTGCGTAGTCATCGTTGTCATCATGACTGTTGGTGATGCAGAGGATGCACGATGATGGTTATCATCGATGATGATAACGGTGATGATGACGATGGGCGACGGCCATGATTCGAGCCGATTGGAGATGCAGAGGATGCGTAGTCATCATTATCATCATGGCTGTTGGTGATGCAGAGGATGCACGATGATGGTTATCATCGATGATGATAAGGGTGATGATGACGATGATGGGCGATGCTGATACGTAGTCGTCGCCATGTCTTTGTATAGTCTACATTTCAAGTGTGGCGCAAAAGATGCGTGGACATGATTATCATGATGATTGGAGATGCAGAGGGTGCGTAGTCATCGTTATCACCATGACTGTTGGTGATGCAGAGGATGCACGATGATGGTGACGATGATGGGCGACGGCCATGGCGCGTAGTCATCATTATCATCATGACTATTGGTGATGCAGAGGATGCACGATGATGGCTTGATGACGATCCTTATCTTTTTCATATACGATTCAAAAGTGCCGTTAGAGCCGATTGGAGATGCAGAGGATGCGTAGTCATCGTTATCATCATGACTGTTGGTGATGCAGAGGATGCACGATGATGGTTATCATCAATGAGGATGCACGATGATGGTTATCATCGATGATGATAACGGTGATGATGAGATTGGAGATGCAGACGGTGCGTGGTCAGCATTATCATGGTGATGCAGAGGATGCACGATGATGGTTATCATCGATGATGAGAACGGTGATGATGACGATGATGGGCGACGGCCATGATGACGATCCTTATCTTTTTCATATACGATTCAAAAGTGCCGTTAGAGCCGATTGGAGATGCAGAGGGTGCGTAGTCATCATTATCATCAGGACTGTTGGTGATGCAGAGGATGCACGATGATGGTTATCATCGATGAGGATGCACGATGATGGTTATCATCGATGATGATAACGGTGATGATGAGATTGGAAATGCAGAGGGTGCGGTGCGTAGTCATCATTATCATGTTGGTGATGCAGAGCATGCACGATGATGGTTATCATCGATGATGACAACGGTGATGCTGACGATGATGGGCGACGGCTACGATGACGATCCTTATCTTTTTCATATACGATTCAAAAGTGCCGTTAGAGCCGATTGGAGATGCAGAGGATGCGCAGTCATCATTATCATCATGATTGTTGGTGATGCAGAGGATGCATAATGATGGTTATCATTGATGATGATAACCGTCATGGTGACGATGATGGGCCACGGCGCCCATCCAACTGAAGGGGTCGGCGGCACTGGGCGGCAGACCTTAAATCCGGCCACCGGACGTGATCGGGCCGCAGGCCAAAGCCCGTTAGGGCTTACCTTCAGGTATAAGGCCGCGCGCCCCATGCCGCCGACCATGCTCCGACCATGCGCATACGTTTTGTACTGGGCCCACTTAGATGGGCTGTGGCTTTAGTAACACATTATCAGCCTTAAGAGCTTTAGCCAACAGCTTGTTAATGGTATCCTAACCATATGTTAAGTATGTCTTAACCTCTTATAAGCTGTCTAACTTTTTAAGATGCTTAACAAGCTTAGCTAACAAATGTAACTGTTAGTAAACTATCATAAATGTGTTATTTTATCTTAACCACTTAGCCAAGCAATTAAGAAAGTTAGCTAACAGTTAGCTATCTTTTTCAGCTGAAGTTATACACTTTAGGTGTTGCAAAAACTGCTGTTGGAGTGCATGTTCATTTCAGTTAGGCAAAGCTTGCAAGCAGCTTGCTTTGGCAGCTATCATGCAGAGCATGCCTTTGTAGTCAGCCATTGGGAGGATGCTGGCTTGTGGGCCTGCAAGGAGCTTCCATGCTGTTGCAGACATGCAGTGTGCACATCCCAGCTATCCTGGCAAGCCCCTGTGGCTAAGCTGACATTTGAAACTTGGAGCCACATGGCTGAGTGCACCAGCTGTTGGAACCCATTGGCCCTGCTTTCATGAGCTGGCTCAAAGATTATGCGCAATGCCTTTGACCATCACCCACAGGGTGGAGATCACAGTTGATGAAGGGCGGCCTGTAGCAATCCCTGATGAGCTGATAGTGGAGGACTGACATGCAAGTTGCAAAAAAATGCCTTCCAGCATGCAAGCCACTTTGTAAATGGCTGCATGCAGGACTCTTTGGGCAGGCAGTATCTCAAGTTGCGGCCTACCAGCCCTGCAGTGGTGCATTTGGTTTGTGGCAAGTCTGTGAGAAATGCTTCATTGTCCAACTTGCAGAAGCTCACTGACCTCAAAGCAATGAGGAACAATGCATTGCTTGAGCAGTCTGGGCAAGCAAGCTCTGCAAGCTTGTTTGATGGAGAAGAAGATGGCCATGCCAACAAGAAAAGGAAGGTTTGCTTCAAGGAGCAGATTGTGCAAGTCAATGTGGCTGGTGTGCCTGTGTCAATCTTGTGCCCAGCCAAGAGGGCATGCATTTCTGACCTCATGGTGCAGTTGGACAAGGACATGTTGTATGCCACTTTGATGCACCTGCGATCTGGTGATATTGACCAAGAGGCGACTGCCACCAAAAGGTCTTACAATTTGACTGGCAAATACAGAAAAGACTGAGCACATCAGCCAATGGAAAAGGTGCAGGTTGAAACTTGTGGGCCGCAATGTAACTGTTGCATGCAAAGTGATCAAACTTTTGGTGCAAGCCTTAGGGCTGTTCAAGCCTTAGGGCTGGTCAAGCCTTTGGGCTGCAGCACTCCCTTGTGACACACTTGTGCTATACGCAGACTTTGGTGCCTTGCATGGGGCCGTGCTTGGTGCACAGCTGTGCACATGTGTGGCAAACTTTGGGTATTAACTTTGTGCTTGTGAAGCCAGCAGCTCTGTCCTGATAAGCAATAGCCTATGGGCTGTGTTGCCCCTTTTTGTCCAGTGTTATTCACTAGCCTGTGGGCTGTGTTGCTTTTTGTTCATGATAAGCTGTAGCCCTTGGGCTGTGTTATCTTTTGTGTGCCGTGGTAAGCAGTAGCCTCTGGGCTGTGTTACTTTGTTTGTTCCATGATAAGGCAGTAGCCTTTGGGCTGTGTTTCCTTTCTCTGTGCCATGGTAAGCAGTAGCCTGTGGGCTGTGTTATCTTTCTTGCTCCATGATAAGCAGTAGCCTTTGGGCTGTGTTGCCTTTCTGTTTGTCATGATAAGCAGTAGCCTGTGGGCTGTGTTGCCTTTTTTTGTGCCATGGTAGTCAGTATAGCCTTGGGGCTGTGTTGCCTTGTTTGTTCCATGATAAGCAGTAGCCTTGTGCTGTGTTATCTTTTGCTAGCCATGGTGAGTAGTAGCCTTTGGGCTGTGTTACTTTGTTTGTTCTATGATAAAGCAGTAGCCTTTGGGCTGTGTTCCCTTTCTGTTTGTCATGATAAGCAGCCTGTGGGCTGTGTTACTTTTTTTTTGTTCCATGATAAGCATGTAGCCTTTGGGCTGTGTTACCTTATTGTCATAGCCAGTGGGCTGCGCTTCCTGTTTTGTGCCATGCTAAGCAAGATCCTGTTGTCTTTGTTTTGATGCACATGGGCTTCAGGTTGGGCTTTGCTATAAATAATATATATATATATACAGCGTGCGCTGTTGAAAGGGTTCCCAGCCCATGTGGCTGCTTTGGCTTGACAGCATTGGTTGCCATAGAGCCCTTGTTGGCTGCTTTCACACACATTTTGACATGCTAAGCATGAGATGGGTGTTCATGTTGGGCTGCTGCTTTGCTCTCATGCACATGGTTTGCAGCTTTTTTCCGATTCAATCAGCCATGAAGAGGGCTTGTGAAGCAGAGGCAGGGCTTCAAACACAGCAGTCTTGCAATTGCCCCCACTTGTGTTCAGGAGGAAGACATGTCCTTCCAGGGCCTTGTCAAAAGGGTGGGGGCCTGACTCAAGCACCTTTGAGTTGTTGGTGATCCTCCCTGCTTTTCAGACGCGAGAAGAAGACTTGCCACCAGATTACCTGCAGGCCAGGTTTGTGTTTGGGTGGAACTGGTTTCTGTGCAGGTGTGCTTATGGCTTGCATGGCTGAGTTGCATTCTTGCTTGTGTAACATTCCCCTTCATTAGCCTTGAGGCTTGTTTGGGGCATGGAGGGTTGCTTAACAAGGATTCTCCTGTTCAATGGTATCAGGCAAGCCTTGTGGCTGAGCAGATTGGTTTGTTTGCACCAATGCTGGCAGGTTGTGGCAAAAGATGAGGCTGCAATGCTTACCTTTTTATCTGGAACTTGTTGGGCATTTGTTGTACTTGGCTGCCAGGCTAGCCAAGAGGGCAAGGCAGGGCAGCAGAACATTTGTTTGATTCTGGTTGGCCAGCTTTGCAGCTTTCATTTTCTGCCAGGAAGCTTGTGAAGAAGCTGTCTATGGAGGGGAGGCAGCCCCTGTTTGGCTTGACACTTGCAGAAGCTTGCTGTTTGGGGCAACCCAATTGCACCTTCTTGTGCAGGATTGGGATTGGGCTGCACCAAAAGAAGAGGTGACCTGGCAAGGTTGAAGGCTGAATGACAGCTTGTATAGCTTCTGGTGGCAGGATTGGGCCAAGCATGATGAGGAGAAGGCAGTTGGCACACTCCTCATTTTCCAGCTTGCTTTGCCCCATTGCACAGGAGAGCTGGCAGTCTGAGGAATCCTGGAGACGATGGAAGCAAGAGAGCTGGCAGGGCTGGTCCAACTGGCGCCAGTGGGAGGAGTGGGAGGCAAGCCAACTCTCCATGTGCAAGCTTGAGTTGCTGCCACTTGCTGTCAACCAGGAAGACCAGCCTCAAGAAAGCGCTTGGGGAGACCACCAGGGTGACAACCAGGACTCCTGCATCTTATTCCTTCATTGTCATGCATCTTGGAGCATGTGCCTTCCACACTTTTCTTTGCATGCAGCCATGTTTGCATGCCATACTGGCAAGCTTTGGGTGGGTAGTGTGATGGCATTGCTTGCTTTCCCCAAAACAAGCCATTGTTGACCCTGTCATTCCAGCCATTGTTGGCTTGCCCCAACCTAGCCACTGTTGGCTTTGTTATTCCAGCCATTTCTAGCTTCACCCAATCTAGCCAGTGTTGGCCCTGCCATTCCAGCCATTGTGGGCTTTCACCAACCCAGCCACTGTTGGCTTTGTCAGTGCAGCCATTGTTGGCTTTCCCCAAAACAGCCAGTGTTGGCTCTTACATTCTAGCCATTGTTGGCTTTCCCCAACCCAGCCAGTGTTGGCTTTGCTATTCCATGCATTGTTGGTTTTCTCCAACACAGCCAGTGTTGGCTCTGTCATTCCAGCCATTGTTGGCTTCCCATATCCCAGCCACTGTTGGCTTTGTCCTTCCACTTGTTGTTGGCTTGCTTCCAGTATGCATTCTTTTTACACCTCTCATGCCATGCTTTGCAACCCATAGCTGACTGTAGCAAGCCATGAGGCTGTCACAGGTGTGCATGCATGCAGCTGTCCAGCAAGCACTTGTGCATCCCCTCTGTGGAAGAGCTGTGTGGCTACCTTCCAGCTGTCATTTGTACCTAGGGCCTCTTGTTGATGCCATGGTGTTGCCTGCTGAGTTGAAGCAGCTGATTGATGCCAACTTGGACCCCAATTGCAGTGAAGGTGTCAATGTGAGAATGGACAAGATCCTGGTTGCTCTCAAAGAGCATGGCTTTGCATATGATGCTGTGCTTACACCTGCAGTGCTTGGTTGCCACCCACAAAACCGAAGCAGCTCCATGGTGAACCCATATGATTGCTGGCACAAAGGCAGCAAGGTCCTTGAGGCTGGCATCAAAGCAAGCCTGTTGCCACCCAACAGTGTTGCCATTGAAGTTGGCAATGGGGCCAAGAAAGCTGCCCAGGTTGAAGCAAACAAAGCCATGGTGGCTTCCAGCCAAGGGCTACTTGCAGCCTGGGGTGGCGGTGAGAGGTTTCTCACTTGTGGTTGCAGCCATATGGTTCAGTGGCTGAGAGCTGTTGCAGCTGGCATTCAATCACCCCAAGGGGCCACCATTGTTGTCCAGCCTGGCAGCCCCTTGCATCAGCTGATTGACAAGGGCTGGGAGTGGACCATCATCAAGGCAGAGGTTGATGATGAGTACCCTAACCTTCCTCATTGGTGCCAGATGAGCTTGAACTCAGTCAATAGCAACTCCAAGCCCACCACTGAGTTAGAGATCATGATGAATTTCATGACCCTGCTCAAGTCTGGGCTGCACCATGAAGCAGCCATGCACCAGCTCTTGCAGGCTGATCCTGGGTGCAAGGGCTACATCAAGGACATTGTGGCCTTTGCTGCCAAGTACACAGGTGGCAAAGATTTTCCACTGCTTTTGTGGCTGGATTTGTTTGCCAAGAAGTTTGGCCACTCATTGATGGTTGGTGAAGAGATGATGCAGCAGTTGACGTGGTTCAACTTCAAGGCTTTGTCACCATTGCCGTTTTGCAGACTGGCTTTGTTGGCAACAATTTTGACATCCAGCAAGCATTCAGATGGCATCAGCAGATTGGTGACAAAGTCTGACCTGGACAAAATGAAAGGGTCTCTTCAGGAGAATGCCATCAAGATGGAAGACTTGCTTCATGAAGCTTGGAACAAGCTTCAAACGGACACCAGCCTGAGCACTGACACAAAGACATTGTTGTTTGGGAGACTTGCTGTCAGGCTCACACTGACATTGCTTGGGAAGCAAAAGCACAGCAGGGAGGCCCCCTTTGAGAGCTTCACTCAGATCCTGCAAGTGTTTGCCCAAGAGCTTGCTTCAGGTGGCAAGACAAGGGCCCATGACTCAGCCAGTGTGGCTACCAGCCAGCCACAAGAGGTTTGTGAGGTGCAAGACTTGACTCAAAATGATGCAGCCAAGAACATTCTGCACCAGCATCCTCATCTTGTGGTTGGTGGAAAGTTTCTTGCCTTATCAGCAAGCACTTGTTGTTGCATGTGCCCTTGGATCAAGCGTTGCCCAAACTCGATGGTTAAGCAGTGTTTTGCCCCTTTGTGGGCTCACCTCTTTGTGCATCCTTGCACACCAGCTCAGGTTTGTAAACAAGGGCCATGGTGACCGGGTCTTCATCCTGACAAATATCAATGAGAGTGGTGGCATTTTCCATTGGAAGCCTTTGATTGGCCCCACAGAAGAGGTGGCTGCTCCAACAGACACCTTGAAGCTGTGGAGGCCCACCAAGAGGGACCTCCCTACCCTTTGCCGATTTGATGAAGCTTGCCACCTCGTTGCTTTCCAGCATCCCATTGTGATCATGGAGCACAGGAGAGCATCTGCAACTTCATTGCTGATGGAGGCATTCATGGCATCAAAGAAGGCATCACTTGACTCACTGGGCTTTGTGGTCAACCCAGCCTCAGCTTGATTGCCACCAAAAAGATGGCCAAAGGATCAATCAGCTTGGTGCCTGTTGGGACACTGTCAGTTCTCAAGAAGAGTGCCAGCAAGCTGAACCCTGCTCTGATTGTCACATATGAGGGTGTGCAGTTTGTCATCCAGCAGTTCAAAGCCTTTACTGGATTTGGCAAGCCTGGTGGCTCCACTCAGGATGAGCAGCCTGGGGTGCTTTGCCACTTTTTCTGGCTGAAGAATGCCACTGATGACAAGGAAGTCAACATGGCTTGCTCATCAGCTGTCCACCATGGATTGTCATACTGTGTGTACAAGAATTGTGTTGCACTGCATGCTGGCACATTCCTGGCCAAGGAGGCTGTAGTGGTTGAGCCAGAAGCCAAGAAGGCTAAGATAGATAGTTGAGCTTGTTTCCTTGAAGGCACCACAATACCCCACTAGAAGCAGTTTGTCTCAGTCACTATGGTTGTGTAGTTGACAATTGCATGGTTGTGCCTGCAGGAAGCAAGTCTAGCTTCCACACATACATCAGCCTAGTGGCTTAGCACATTGGAAAATTGCTGCCCTCACTGAGCAGTTGGTATGCATGGTGAGCAGGCACTAGCCCACTCAGCATCTTGAAGTTGTGACCCTGGGATTGCTTGCAGGACACCATGTCAGATGCTTGCCGCGGCGCTGATGTTGCACTGGGCTTAGATTTGGAGAAACTTGGTGTGTGTTGTTTTTTTTGACACAGGCAGACATGGAGACCCAGACTGTGCTGGAGGTTGAGGACTGGACATCACATGCATTGTGCACATCATTGAGCTTGTCTGCAGGACAAGTCTACGATGGTGACCCCCTCCCATTTGGAGCCTGCTGGCGCCAGCACACCCTCAGGTTGGATGAATAAGTGTATTCAGCTTGTTGCAGCTTATAGAGCTGGCGACTGGGCTGAAGCTGATAGATTGTGCTACAGCTTTGAATCCACCAACAGATTTAGGACTGTGCTTGACTCCTATGAGAGGAGATGGTACCAATGGTAGCCAAATGGCTTACTTGGCTACCAGGTGGCTGACAGCTTGCTCTCAGCTAGGAACCCCATCTAACAAATGTTTGACCACTCCAGCAACAATGTTTGATAATTCCAAGTTTCGATTATGGCCAGCACTAATACTTAAATCCCAAGCATTTTGCAGTTGGGTTTAGAATTCTAAATTGAAATTCACAATTTCTGCATTTCAGTTTAGAATTCTAAACCCAAATTCAGAAACCATGAATTTCAGTTTAGAATTCTATACCCAAACTGGCTATCCAACACATAGGCTTGTCAGACTGATCAAGTCAAACATTGATACATGACCTGTATGTTATAGTCCTTGTTTGGCAAGAGCTTAGCTTGTCAGCCACTGTTTGGGCTCATCCGAAACAGCCATGGAATGGCTATGGACAAAAACTGCACACCCACAACTTGCCTTGCATTGTGCATGTTGGGGCTGCATGTCAGTGATTGCTTCTGTGAAATGCTTGTGACCTGTGCATGGTTGTGTTCAAGGAATTTGCATGCCTGACTCATCAAGCCATCAAGGGCTTGTAGCACATTTTGTGCTTTGTGCAGGCATGGTAGTTGCTTGGTGCAGCCATCAGGCTTGTGCTTTTGTGCAGGATGCCATATGCAAACCTGATTGAAGACCACGCGATCGTCGAGGACTACATTTGCTTGTTCCACAACAACGGGTGGGTTACCTGGCTGGGCCCTTATTTTTGCACTGTATTTGTACACTCTGTCATGCTGGGCATGATGCTTGTGCCCAGGATCCATACTGGCTGCTTGTCTTCACACTGGATCAACTCCAACCCAAGGACTGCCTGTGCTGGAGTCAATTCTGTTTGTTCCAAATATCTTGCAGGCCTGTGTGCACGTTCTACCAGCTCTGTGGGCGGAAGCCCTGGAGAGTGCTTGAGTACAGCAGTGGTTGGCATACATGGACACTTGGCATCAATTATTGCAAGGATTGCAAATCCTGTGCATGATCCATTGAGATTTGTTTGCACTTTGGCCCACTGACTGTGCCATGCTCAGGATCCCACTCCATGTGCTGAGTGATGTTTGTATGGCAGATGGTTTCCACAGCAATCCTGCAAAGCAGGCATTTGTTTGCAAGTTTTTCTACCAATCAGAAGATGGTGGTTTCTAGCCATGAGGCTGGACATGAAGATGTGAGGATTGTGAGAAAACAAATGCTCATGTGCCCACATAGGTTCATGTTACAGTGTGAGCCACTGTTGGCTGCTGGTTGGGCGCTGTGCATGTTTTGCCACTTGCAGTTGATTTGTTTTGCCCTGGGTGGTTCCATGCAGGTGGTTCTTTTTTTGGGCTAGCTCAGCCATTGTGGGCTTGTGTGTTGCAGCCATGTTGGCTTTGATGCTTCAGCCATGGTTGGCTTTTATGCTCTGAAACAGGTTGACCATTTCAGTTCAGCCATTGTTGGCTCTGTCATGCTAGCCTTTGTTAGCTTGCCCCAACACAGCTATTGTTGGCTCTGTCATTCCAGCCATGGTTGGCTTTCTCATGCCTGCCACTGATAGCTTTTCACAACCCAGCCACTGTTGGCATGGTCCTTCCAGCCACTGTTGGTTTTTCCCAAAACAGCCATTGATGGTCTTCCCAACACAGCCATTGTTGGCTCTGTCAGTCTAGCCATTGTTAGCTTTCCTCAGCCCAGCCACTGTTGGCTCTGTTATTCCAGCCATTGTTGGCTTTTCGTGCCCTATAAGCACCTGCTGGCCCTGTCATTCCAGCCATTGCTGGATTTCCATACACCAGCAGCTGTTGGCTATGTCACTCCATTGATGGTGGGTTTCCTAAAACAGCATTGTTGGCTCTGTCATTTCAGCCATTGTTGGCTTTCCCCAACCCAGCCATTGTTGGCCCTGTCAATGCAGCCATTATTGGCTTTCACCAAAACAGCCAGTGTTGGCTCTTCAATTCTAGCCATTGCTAGATTTCCCCAACCCAGCCACTGTTGGCTTTGGTATTCCAGCCATTGTTGGCTCTCCAACACAGCCAGTGTTGGCTCTGTCATTCCAGCCATTGTTGGCTTCCCATGTCCCAGCCAGTTTGTCATTCCACTTGTTGTTGGCTTGCTTTCAGTGTGCCATTCTTTTGACACCTCTCATGCCATGCTTTGCAGCCTATAGCTGACTGTAGCAAGCCATGAAGCTGTCAAGGGTGTGCATGCATGCAGGTGCCCATGCAGCATGCCCTTGCCCTGCATGTTCATCACCTCTTGCAAGTCTTGGGGCGTTGCACGAAGCCTTGTGGCTGTTGTAGAGCATGCACTGCACTGGCCATGATTGAAGCCCATGGCTTTTTGGCTTGAACTGACACCCATAGTGCATTTGTAGTTTGTTGTGGGCTTGGCTTGTGCTAGCTTCCTTCAGTGCCAGCCCCATGGGTCACTGGAGCATTGGAGACTTTGCAAAGGAGCTGAGTGACATTGAGCAGTTGTACCAAATCAGGAATGAGTCAAGCTTGGTGCTTGAGTTAGTCAACCAGCTGTGCTTGAAGCTTCAAAGCTTGCATCAGCCTGGCCCTGCCTTTGCCTTGGCCATGTTCAAGAACATCAAGGCTGCACAGCTGCCAGAAGGCTTGAAGAGCAAGCTTGTGCTCCAAGTTGAGAAGAGTTGCTCTGAATCTTCAGCTGGCCCTTTGAGGGTCAATTGTGCACCGCAGTCAATGACTGCCCCATGGAACTACATGAGCACCAGTGAGTGGGCAAAACTGTTGCAGGTCAGCACCATGGAGGCAGTGCAGGTGATTGTGGCCAGGATGAGGAAGGCTGGAATCAAGTCCCTCAAGGAGGACACCAAGAAGGGCATTGTGTCCATGCTGATCTACTTGGAGACTGCCAAGTCTAAGCCAGTACCTCCTCCTGGTGAAATCTACCAGCTAGCAATCTATGTGAAAGACTCCTTTCTTGCTTGTGGGCAAGAGGCATTGGTTGCGGGGCTTGCCACCTACCCTCAGCGCCCCACAGATGTTGGCCCTGCGCCTTGGCTGCCTTTCATGCCAGCAGAAGCTAGGCCATTTGATAAACAATGCCTTTGTTTGAAACAGCTGAGGATTTCACATCTGCAGTCTACAGTGTGGATGACCAGCCTATTCAGATTGATCTCCAGACCACAGCTGCAATAGTAGCTTTGTCCAGGCAGGTGTGTGTAAGATCTACAAGCAGCAAATTGACAAGGCTGAGGTCCAAGACACCAAGTTCAGGCTCTTTGTCAAGCCCTCAGAGCACTGTTGGCAAGACCGATGCCAATCCTGGAAGCCTCATGGAGCAAGCCATGCATGGCTTGGCAATGCTTTTCCACAAGGCCAGGGAAATGGATGCATCTGCCCCAGTGCACATCCAGATCCAGAAGCCAAGTGATGGTCAGCCAAAGAGCTACAGCCAGAAGGCTCCACCTGCAGTTTGTGACCAAGAGCCAGGCAGCTCAAAGGAGGATTCTGTCCCTGAGAAGCCTTTGCTTGTCCAAGCTACAAAGCTTGGAGAAAAAAGCTCACCTGATGGCAGCCTCCCTGGCAAAAGCTTGGAAGACTATGAACTGGATGCATACAAGAAGCTTGAATCCAAAAAGGGTGGCAAACTTTTAAAAAGGCCAGCTTCCAAGAGCCAGCCAGCCAAAAAGGCTAAAGCGAAACCCACTTGTGCAAAGAAGCAATCAGCTTCTTCAGGTTGGCCAAAGAAAGTTGTTTATGGCTGTATCAGGTGCAGAGGCTCCAGCAATGGCTGTGACACTTGTAGAAAGCCTAGATTTCGTGGGTTGAAATTGCCTGGAAGGGCAGCTTGGGTTCAATGGGCCAGGGAGAATGGCAAGCTTTGAGTCCACTGTTCATGGCAAGTTTGTGCCTCATAGCAGTCACAAAGATTTGTTGCTGAGCAAGGCTTGCTGTTGCCCGTTGCTTGTTGCTGGGGAAGAAGAAGCTGCTCAGCTGGCTTCTTGCTTTGCTGCCAATGGGGGCGTCCAGGTGTGGAAAAAGCACGACCATGCTTGCACACACGCACCTTCCCTGTGTAATTTGCTGTGGAGAGCATAGGCATTGCACTGATTGCCAAGCCAAACTTGTAGCTGTAGGTAGCATGGCTACACACAGCTAGCCTTTGTGGCTGGCAGCCTTCCTTGGCTGGCCATATAGCCTTGTGGCTGGAAGCCTACATCCTTGTGGCAGAAAGCAGTAGGGCCTGGATTAAATGCCTTCCCTTAATCCTTGCAAAGCAGGTAATGCTGTAAGTAGCCTTCATGGCTGTAAGTAGGCTTGTGGCTGTGAGAAGCCTTCATGGCTGTAAGTTGCCTTCATGAGAGTAAACAAAGCCTTTGTGGCTGTGTAGCTGTTTATGCCACTATAGGGTTTTCATGCAAGCAAATAGCCTTTCTGTTGGATGAATGGCACTGGCTGCTGCAAGTAGCATGCATTGCACCGAGTTGCCAGAGCATGTTGGCTTAGAAGGACAGTATGGCTGTATTTGGTTTATAGAGCAAGCTGCATCCTAGCACATGCCCTTGGCAACCTTTTTAATTTCTCCACAGTTGTAGGCCCCAAGCTATCCATGCTGCACACACCCCTTTCAGGGCCCTTATAAAGCAGTGTAAATCCCATGGTAAGAAAGCACTGAAGTTTGTGCCTTGCTTTGTAGGGGGCCATGTCAGACAGAGCCCAAAAGCTGCAAAAGCTGCACCACCTGAGGGACTCAGTCCCTTTTGTGTCCAAGTCTGCTCTGTCATCCATTTTGGACCATGTCAAGGAGCAAGGGGCTCCAGACATGTCAAGTGCCAAGCATATGAGAGAGGCCACAAGGAACTTGCTTGGGCAAGCAAACGCCTATGGACCTTTGATACTGCAAGATGAATTTGCTTGCCTGCAAGGCAACCCTGTAAAGATCAGCTACCTGAACTTCTTGTCCTTCTTGCACTTCTGCTACAAGAGTGGTGGCTCTTTGCATCAGCAGCTCTGCAATATTACAGAGCCTTTGGGCTTGCTTGTGTACACTGATGAGATTGTGCCTGGCAACCCATTAGCAAACCACCCAAGCAGGAAATGCTGGTGTGTTTACATTTCCATCAAACAGCTTAACCACCACTTGCAATCTGAAGATGCTTGGGTCACTGTCTGCTGTGTAAGGTCTTCAGTTGTACAGCAACTTGCAGGCCACATGAGCCAGCTCATCAAGCAACTACTCTTATCAATCTTCAGAAGCCCATGGGCTGAAGTGGAGAGCCATGGCATCTTGCTCCAAGAGCCCCCAAGCTCTGCCAAGCAGCACAGCAGATTCAGGTGCTGTTTGTCCTTCTTCATCCAAGATGGTGCTGCTCACAAGTATGTTTGGTCAGTGAAAGGAGACAGTGGTTCTCGCTTTTGCTGCTTGTGCAAAAATGTATTCAGCACATCTGACCAAGAGGAAGGAATCAGTGAGGTTTCAAAGTTTGTCTCAGCTTCCAGACTGGACCTAGCAACAAGCCAAGAAATCTTTAGCTCTTGGGATAGGATGGCTGCAAGGCAAGCTTGCAGTAACCAGCAGCAGTGGAAGTTGTGGCAGCAAGCAGCAGGCATATCTTTCAGCCCTGAAGCCATGCTGGCTTGTCTTCAGCTCAGGTCGGTTGTGGACCCTGTGAAGCAGTTTGTTCATGACTGGATGCACTGTTTGTGTTCCAATGGCATAATTTCACTGGGTATCTTCTTCATCCTTGAAGAGATGGACTGCTGGAAGGAATTTGGCAACTATTCTTCTTGCTGGGCACTCCCTGCCAGCTTTGGCAACATCAAGGTGGCACCTTTGTTTGAAGCCAAGAGGGTGGAAAAGCACAAGAGGTCCATGAAGTTCAATTCCACTGCATCCGAGCTGCTTACTGTCCTCCCCATACTGGTGCATTTTTGCCAAAATGTGTGCAAGGAGGCATGCATAAAGCAAGTTGAGTGCCTAGCTTCCTTGCTATACTTGGTGGAGCTGCTGCAATCCACCTGGTGCACTTCAATTTCCTGGCAGCAAATACAGCATGCAGCTGAAGAAGTTCTCAGACTATGGATTCAAGCTGGCTGGAGAGACAATATGATGAAAAAGCACCATTGGCTGCTGCACCTAAGCTCTGCCTTCAAGCAGCATGGTATGATTGTCAACTGCTTCTGCATGGAAAGGAAGAACAAAACATTGTCCAGATTCAGCAATCCTGTGCAGAATACTGCTTACTTTGAGCAAGCTGTGATGGAAGACGTTGTTGGCCATGAGCTTCTCAAACTGAGCAAGGCCAATGTCTTTTTGCCCAGCTATGTGCTGGAAAAGCCTACTGCCTTGCCTGCCAAGCTCTTGTGGATTGCCCAACAGATCTGGCCCTTGGGCATGCTTAGCCAAGACTTTGCAGCGAGCAAAGCTGCCAGGCTGAAGTTTGGAAGTTGTAGTGCTGGCGATGTTGTTTTGTACCAAAGCCACAGTTCCAAAGCAAAGTGGATGTGTGGGCAGTTGGAGTGCTTTGTAGCTTGTGGTGTGCAGGCATGTGCTGTCCTGCGACCCTTTGAATTTGAAAGTGCAGGGCCTTCTATGGCCCATGCTTTGTGGAAGCCAAATGGCTCTTCACTGCTAGCAGTGCCTTTGCAAGATGTTTTGGTGGCTGTCACCCATGCCCAAGGCAGAGATGGCATGACCACCCTGGTACCACTGCCTTACAGGTGAAAATGCACTGGAGCCCTTGTCAGCTGTTGGTTGCTTGATGCCATGGCATGGGCATGCACCAGCCAAGCCTGATGGCTACTTGGAGTGGCAGGTGCAGATTGATTTGCGCAAGATTTGCAAATTGAAGCCTTGAGGCTGCTGAACAAAGCCTTGGTGGCTGGCAACTATACAAGCCAGTGTTGGCTCTTATGCATGTCCTCTGGCCTGTTTTTCACATCAAAAAATCATGAAAACATGTTTAAAAAACACTTGCAAATCGTACATTTTTTGGGGGTTATAACTAGTTATAACTTTTAGCATAACTAGTTATAACCCTTTATAATTTACAGCCTAAACATCATAATCAACTTAACCTGTTAGTAAGCCACCGGCCCATCTAAGCACACCCTTATAGGGGGCGAAAGATTCGCGGATTGGTTTAAGCGATTTTGTAGCATCTCCCCGCAGCGCCCAAAAACGAACATTTTTAGGGGGTGCCTAATACTGGACAACACCCCCAGCATTGCCAGCATCATCCCGGATGATGCGGATGATGTTATGCATGCTGGCGATGCGGAGGTATGCTGGGGATGTTGTCCCCTAAGTCGGGCCAATTTTGCCGAAAACGTGCAACCTGAAAATCTTAAAATCTAAAGTGGATGGAAATGGATGGAAAATGGCCTGGATTGAAATCTCAAAATCCTAAAGTCTTAGATTCTTAAAATCTTACATTAATATCTAACAATCAATCTTAGAATCTCAAGATCTTAAAATTTTAGAACTTAGAATCTTAAAATCTAAAAATACAAAAAACTTCCTAAAGTCTTCGAGTCTTGAAATCTTAAAAACCTTATGTCTTAGAATCTTGAGATCTTAAACTCTTAAAATATGAAATCTTAGAACCTTAGTTCTTAAACCATTGAAACCTTAAATTCCGAAAGTCTTCAAATCTGAGACCCTTAGAATCTCAAAGTTTTTAGAATTTTGAAATCTTAACATCTACTCATCGGACTTACAGGAAAGGGAAGTGACAGAAACCCTCATGTCTTTGAATCTTCAGATGTTAAAATCTTAAAATATGAAATTCCTAAATTCTCAAAATCTGAAAATCTCAGAATCTTAAAAGCTTCAAAAACTTAAATTCTTTAAATCTCGAACTATTGCAATCTGAAAATCTTAAATTCATAAACAAGTAAAATATAATAAAATTCCTTCAATCCGGGCAATATTCTAAATTCCTTAACCTCTTAATCTTCAAATTTTGAAGTCTTGACATCTTAAGATCTTAAAATCTTAAATTCCGAAAGTCGCCAAATCTGAAAATCTCACAAAAAATAAAATCTTAAAGCCTTCGAAATCTGATAATGGATGGAAATGGCTGGGCAATGGCCTGGCTGTTATAACCTTCAAAAACCTTAAATCTTTGAATCTTAAAACCTTAATTCTTAAACCATTGAAACCTTAAATTCCGAAAGTCTTCAAATCTGAGACCCTTAGAATCTCAAAGTTTTAGAATTTTAAATCTTAACATCTACTCATCGGACTTACAGGAAAGGGAAGTGACAGAACGGGCAGGGCAAGGTGCCCGGTGGCCGGCTGTGTCGCGTCAGCGTGTAAATCCGGCCACCGGACGTGATCGGGCCGCAGGCCAAAGCCCGTTAGGGCTTACCTTCAGGTATAAGGCCGCGCGCCCCATGCCGCCGACCATGAGCGGACCATGCGGGTACGTTTTGGGCTGGGCCTTCCTTATAAGGGGCGAAGGATTCGTGGATTGGTTTAGGCGATTTTTGTAGCATCTCCCCGCAGCGCCCAAAAACGAACATTTTTAGGGGGTGCCTAATACTGGACAACACCCCCAGCATTGCCAGCATCATCCCGGATGATGCGGATGATGTTATGCATGCTGGCGATGCGGGGGATGCTGGGGATGTTGTCCCCTAAGTCGGGCCAATTTTGCCGAAAACGTGCAACCTGAAAATCTTAAAATCTAAAGTGGATGGAAATGGATGGAAAATGGCCTGGATTGAAATCTCAAAATCCTAAAGTCTTAGATTCTTAAAATCTTAAATTAATATCTAACAATCAATCTTAGAATCTCAAGATCTTAAAATCTTAGAACTTAGAATCTTAAAATCTAAAAATATAAAACTTCCTAAAGTCTTCGAATCTTGAAATCTTAAAAACCTTATGTCTTAGAATCTTGAGATCTTAAACTCTTAAAATATGAAATCTTAGAACCTTAATTCTTAAACCATTGAAACCTTAAATTCCGAAAGTCTTCAAATCTGAGACCCTTAGAATCTCAAAGTTTTTAGAATTTTAAAATCTTAACATCTACTCATCGGACTTACAGGAAAGGGAAGTGACAGAAACCCTCATGTCTTTGAATCTTCAGATGTTAAAATCTTAAAATATGAAATTCCTAAATTCTCAAAGTCTGAAAATCTCAGAATCTTAAAAGCTTCAAAAACTTAAATTCTTTAAATCTCGAACTATTGCAGTCTGAAAATCTTAAATTCATAAACAAGTAAAATATAATAAAATTCCTTCAATACGGGCTATTTTCTTCTAAATTCCTTAAACTCTTAATCTTCAACTTTTGAAGTCTTGACATCTTAAGATCTTAAAATCTTAAATTCCGAAAGTCGCCAAATCTGAAAATCTCACAAAAAATAGAATCTTAAAGCCTTCGAAATCTGATAATGGATGGTAAATGGCTGGGCAATGGCCTGGCTGTTATAACCTTCAAAAGCCTTAAATCTTCGAATCTTAAAACCTTAATTCTTCAACCATTGAAACCTTAAATTCCGAAAGTCTTCAAATCTGAGACCCTTAGAATCTCAAAGTTTTTAGAATTTTGAAATCTTAACATCTACTCATCGGACTTACAGGAAAGGGAAGTGACAGAAACCCTCATGTCTTTGAATCTTCAGATGTTAAAATCTTAAAATATGAAACTCCTAAATTCTCAAAATCTGAAAATCTCAGAATCTTAAAAGCTTCAAAAACTTAAATTCTTTAAATCTCGAACTATTGCAATCTGAAAATCTTAAATTCATAAACAAGTAAAATATAATAAAATTCCTTCAATCCGGGCAATATTCTAAATTCCTTAACCTCTTAATCTTCAAATTTTGAAGTCTTGACATCTTAAGATCTTAAAATCTTAAATTCCGAAAGTCGCCAAATCTGAAAATCTCACAAAAAAAAATCTTAAAGCCTTGGATGGAAAATGGCTGGGCAATGGCCTGGCTGTTATAACCTTCAAAAACCTTAAATCTTTGAATCTTAAAACCTTAATTCTTCAACCATTGAAACCTTAAATTCCGAAAGTCTTCAAATCTGAGACCCTTAGAATCTCAAAGTTTTTAGAATTTTAAGATCTTAACATCTACTCATCGGACTTACAGGAAAGGGAAGTGACAGAACGGGCAGGGCAAGGTGCCCGGTGGCCGGCTGTGTCGCGTCAGCGTGTAAATCCGGCCACCGGACGTGATCGGGCCGCAGGCCAAAGCCCGTTAGGGCTTACCTTCAGGTATAAGGCCGCGCGCCCCATGCCGCCGACCATGCGCGGACCATGCGGGGGCTGGGCCTTCCTTATAAGGGGCGAAGGATTCGCGGATTGGTTTAGGCGATTTTTGTAGCATCTCCCCGCAGCGCCCAAAAACGAGCATTTTTAGGGGGTGCCTAATACTGGACAACACCCCCAGCATTGCCAGCATCATCCCGGATGATGCGGATGATGTTATGCATGCTGGCGATGCGGGGGATGCTGGGGATGTTGTCCCCTAAGTCGGGCCAATTTTGCCGAAAACGTGCAACCTGAAAATCTTAAAATCTAAAGTGGATGGAAATGGATGGAAAATGGCCTGGATTGAAATCTCAAAATCCTAAAGTCTTAGATTCTTAAAATCTTAAATTAAATCTAACAATCAATCTTAGAATCTCAAGATCTTAAAATCTTAGAACTTAGAATCTTAAAATCTAAAAATATAAAAACTTCCTAAAGTCTTCGAATCTTGAAATCTTAAAAACCTTATGTCTTAGAATCTTGAGATCTTAAACTCTTAAAATATGAAATCTTAGAACCTTAATTCTTAAACCATTGAAACCTTAAATTCCGAAAGTCTTCAAATCTGAGACCCTTAGAATCTCAAAGTTTTTAGAATTTTGAAATCTTAACATCTACTCATCGGACTTACAGGAAAGGGAAGTGACAGAAACCCTCATGTCTTTGAATCTTCAGATGTTAAAATCTTAAAATATGAAATTCCTAAATTCTCAAAATCTTAAAAGCTTCAAAAACTTAAATTCTTTAAATCTCGAACTATTGCAGTCTGAAAATCTTAAATTCATAAACAAGTAAAATATAATAAAATTCCTTCAATACGGGCTATATTATTCTAAATTCCTTAAACTCTTAATCTTCAAATTTTGAAGTCTTGACATCTTAAGATCTTAAAATCTTAAATTCCGAAAGTCGCCAAATCTGAAAATCTCACAAAAAATAAAATCTTAAAGCCTTCGAAATCTGATAATGGATGGTAAATGGCTGGGCAATGGCCTGGCTGTTATAACCTTCAAAAGCCTTAAATCTTCGAATCTTAAAACCTTAATTCTTCAACCATTGAAACCTTAAATTCCGAAAGTCTTCAAATCTGAGACCCTTAGAATCTCAAAGTTTTTAGAATTTTGAAATCTTAACATCTACTCATCGGACTTACAGGAAAGGGAAGTGACAGAAACCCTCATGTCTTTGAATCTTCAGATGTTAAAATCTTAAAATATGAAACTCCTAAATTCTCAAAATCTTAAAATCTCAGAATCTTAAAAGCTTCAAAAACTTAAATTCTTTAAATCTCGAACTATTGCAATCTGAAAATCTTAAATTCATAAACAAGTAAAATATAATAAAATTCCTTCAATCCGGGCAATATTCTAAATTCCTTAACCTCTTAATCTTCAAATTTTGAAGTCTTGACATCTTAAGATCTTAAAATCTTAAATTCCGAAAGTCGCCAAATCTGAAAATCTCACAAAAATACAATCTTAAAGCCTTGGATGGAAAATGGCTGGGCAATGGCCTGGCTGTTATAACCTTCAAAAGCCTTAAATCTTTGAATCTTAAAACCTTAATTCTTCAACCATTGAAACCTGGATTGAAATCTCAAAATCCTAAAGTCTTAGATTCTTAAAATCTTAAATTCAATTCTAACAATCAATCTTAGAATCTTGAGATCTTAAAATCTTCGAACTTAGAATCTTAAAATCTGAAAATATAAAAACATCCTAAAGTCTTCGAATCTTGAAATCTTAAAACCCTTATGTCTTAGAATCTTGCGATCTTAAACTCTTAAAATATGAAATTCCTACAGTCTTAAACTCTTACTCTTGAAATTTGGAAATCTTGAAACCTCAAGATCTTAAACTTACAACCTTAGAAGATCGAATCTTACAATCTGAAAATATAAACATCCTAAAGTCTTCGAATCTTGACTTCTTAAAACCCGAATATCTTTGAATCTTCAGATGTTAAAATCTAAAAATATGAACTTCCTAAATTCTCAAAGTCTTAAAATCTCAGAATCTGAAAAGCTTTCAGAACTTAAATTCTTTAAATCTCGAACTAATCTTAACTTCATAAACAAGTAAAATAAAATAAAATTCCTTCAATCCGGGCTATATTTTAAATTCCTTAAACTCTTAATCTTGAAACTTTGAAGCCTTGAATTCTTGAGATCTTAAAATCTTAAATTCCGAAAGTCGCCAAATCTGAAAATCTCCGAAAAATAAAATCTTAAAGCCTTCGAAATCTGATAATAGATGGAAAATGGCTGGGCAATGACCTGGCTGTTATAACCTGCAAAAACTTTAAATCTTTGAATCTTAAAACCTTAATTCTTAAACCATTGAAACCTTAAATTCCGACAGTCTTCAAATCTGAGACCCTTAGAATCTCAAAGTTTTTAGAATCTGAAAATCTTAACATCTACTAGTCGGACTTACAGGAAAGGGAAGTGACAGAACGAGCAGGGCAAGGTGCCCGGTGGCCGGCTGTGTCGCGTCAGCGTGTAAATCCGGCCGCCGGACGTGATCGGGCCGCAGGCCAAAGCCCGCAGGGCTTACCTTCAGGTATAAGGCCGTCCGCCCCATGCCGCCGACCATGCGCAGAACATGCGCCGACCATGCTCCGACCATGCTCCGACCATGCGCATACGTTTTGCGCTGGGCCCACCCTTATAAGGGGCGAAGGATTTGCGGATTGGCTTAGGCGATTTCCGAGGATTTTTGTGGCATCTCCCCGCAGCGTCCAAAAACGAGTCCAAAAACGAGTATTCTTAGGGGGTGCCTAATACCGGACTACACCCCCAGCATTGCCAGCATCATTCCGGACGATGCGGATGATGCCATGCATGCTGACGATGCGAAACAAGGAGCTGAAGGGGAAATGCAAGGAAACAGGAGTGACTGGAAGTGAACGAAATGAAAGTCAAAGGAATTGCACGCAGAAACCGAGATGCAGGAAAATGCACGGGCAGAACGTGAAGAACCGGACAGCGGGAACGAAAAGGGAAAGGAATGCGAATAAACAATTCATGCGAAATGGCTGGATGGAATGGGCTGGAAAAAGGATGGACAAAAAGGATGCAAAATTGATGGAAATGAAGGGGCGTTGATGAACAAAATGTGGGAAATGGAGGGAAAGGGGATGGATGGAAAATGTGTGGACAATTGATGGAAAGTTCCTGGAAAATGCATTGATGGAATGAATGGAAAAAGGATTGCAACAGGGTGCAACAATTGAGCATCCATGGCGGACATTGCTTCGGATGATGCAGTCGATGCAGGGGGTGCTGTCCACGCCGGTCAGGGACGTGTGGGGAAATGAAGGGAAAGGCGAATGGAAATGGATCGAAAAGGTCTGGTAAATGGATGTCAAAGGAATTGCACGAAAATGAAGAAAGAAACCGAGATGCATGGAAAATAGTGGCAGGAAGTGAAGGGACATGCCAGGAAACTGTCAGGGAAGACATGCAAAGGAAGTGAAGTTCAAATCATCCCGACAACTCACAGGACTTGGAGGGAAAGGAAATGAAAGAACGGGAAGGGGTGCCCGGTGGCCGGCTGTGTCGCGTCAGCGTGTAAATCCGGCCACCGGACGTGATCGGGCCGCAGGCCAAAGCCCGGTAGGGCTTACCTTCAGGTATAAGGCCGTGCGCCCCATGCCGCCGACCATGCGCATACGTTTTGTGCTGGGCCTGCCCTTATAAGGGGCGAAGGATTCGCGGATTGGTTTAGGCGATTTTCGTGGATTTTTGTAGCATCTCCCCGCAGCGCCCAAAATCGAGTCCAAAAACCCTAATACTGGACAACACCCCCAGCATTGCCAGCATCATCCAGGGATAAGGCGGATGATGTTATGCATGCTGGCGATGCGGGGGATGCTGGGGACAATTTTGCCGAAAACGTGCAACCTGAACATCTTAAAATCTAAAGTGGATGGAAAATGGATGGAAAATGGCCTGGATTGAAATCTCAAAATCCTAAAGCCTTAGATTCTTAAAATCTTAAATTAAAATCTAACAATCAATCTTAGAATCTCAAGATCTTTAAATCTTAGAACTTAGAATCTTAAAGTCTCAAAATTTAAAAACTTCCTAAAGTCTTCGAATCTTGAAACCTTAAAAACCTTATGTCTTAGAACCTTGAGATCTTAAACTCTTAAAATATGAAATTCCTAAAGTCTTACAATCTTAAAATCTCAGAATCTTAAAAAGCTTTAAAAACTTAAATTCTTTAAGCCTTGAACAATTGAAATCTGAAAATCTTAAATTATTAAAATATTACATTCCTTCAATCCGGGCTTTAACTTCCTTAAACTCTTAGTCTTGAATGATTGAAATCTTGAAACCTTAAGATCTTAAAATTACAACCTTAGAAGATAGAATCTTGCAACCTGAAAATATAAACACCCTCAAGTCTTCGAATCTTGAGTTCTTAAAACCCTCATGTCGTTGAATCTTCAGATGTTAAAATCTTAAAATATGAATTCCGAAATTCTCAAATCTTAAAATCTCAGAATCTTAAAAGCTTCAAAAACTTAAATTCTTTAAATCTCGAACTATTGCAATCTGAAAATCTTAAATTCATAAACAAGTAAAATACAAAAAAATCCTTCAATCCGGGCTATATTCTAAATTCCTTAAACTCTTAATCTTCAAATTTTGAAGTCTTGACATCTTAAGATCTTAAAATCTTAAATTCCGAAAGTCGCCAAATCTGAAAATCTCACAAAAAATGAAATCTTAAAGCCTTCGAAATCTGATAATGGATGGAAATTGGCTGCGCACTGGCCTGGCTGTTATAACCTTCAAAAACCTTAAATCTTCGAATCTTAGAACCTTAATTCTTAAACCATTGAAGCCTTAAATTCCGAAAGTCTTCAAATCTGAGACCCTTAGAATCTCAAAGTTTTTAGAATTTTGAAATCTTAACATCTACTCATCGGACTTACAGGAAAGGGAAGTGACAGACACCCTCATGTCTTTGAATCTTCACATGTTAAAATCTTAAAATATGAAATTCCTAAATTCTCAAACTCTTAAAATCTCAGAATCTTAAAAGCTTCAAAACTTAAATTCTTTAAATCTCGAACTATTGCAATCTGAAAATCTTAAATTCATAAACAAGTAAAATATAATAAAATTCCTTCAATCCGGGCTATATTCTAAATTCCTTAAGCTCTTATTCTTCAAATTTTGAAGTCTTGACATCTTAAGATCTTAAAATCTTAAATTCCAAAAGTCGCCAAATCTGAAAATCTCACAAAAATGAAATCTTAAAGCCTTCGAAATCTGATAATGGATGGAAAATGGCTGGGCAATGGCCTGGCTGTTCTAACCTTCAAAAACCTTAACTCTTTGAATCTTAAAACCTTAATTCTTAAACCATTGAAACCTTAAATTCCAAAAGTCTTCAAATCTGAGACCCTTAGAATCTCAAAGCGTTTAGAATTTTTGAATCTTATTTTTAAATCTTAACATCTACTCATCGGACTTACCGGAAAGGGAAGTGACAGAACAGAACGGGCAGGGCAAGGCGCCCGGTGGCCGGCTGTGTCGCGTCAGCGTGTAAATCCGGCCACCGGACGTGATCGGGCCGCAGGGCAAAGCCCGCAGGGCTTACCTTCAGGTATAAGGCCGTCCGCCCCATGCCGCCGACCATGCGCAGAACATGCGCCGACCATGCTCCGACCATGCTCCGACCATGCGCATACGTTTTGCGCTGGGCCCACCCTTATAAGGGGCGAAGGATTTGCGGATTGGCTTAGGCGATTTCCTAGGATTTTTGTAGCATTTTGTAGCATCTCCCCGCAGCGTCCAAGAACGAGTCCAAAAACGAGTATTTTTTAGGGGGTGCCTAATACCGGACTACACCCCCAGCATTGCCAGCATCATTCCGGATGATGCGGATGATGCTATGCATGCTGACGATGCGAAACAAGGGGCTGAAGGGGAAATGCAAGGAAACAGGAGTGACTGGAAGTGAACGAAGTAAAGTCAAAGGACTTGCACGCAAATCAAGAGGGCACTGGAGAGAAACCGAGATGCAGGAAAATGCACGGGCAGAACGTGAAGAACCGGACAGCGGGAACGAAAAGGGAAAGGAATGCGAACAAACAATTCATGGGAAATGGCTGGATGGAATGGGCTGGAAAAAGGATGGACAAAAAGGATGCAAAATTGATGGAAATGAAGGGGCGTTGATGAAAAAATGCGGGAATTGGAGGGAAAGGGGATGGATGGAAAATGTGTGGACAATTGATGGAAAGTTCCTGGAAAATGCATTGATGGAATGAATGGAAAAAGGATTGCAACAGGGTGCAACAATTGAGCATCCATGGCGGACATTGCTTCGGATGATGCAGTCGATGCAGGGGGTGCTGTCCACGCCGGTCAGGGACGTGTGGGGAAATGAAGGGAAAGGTCAATGGAAATGGATCGAAAATGTCTGGAAAATGGATGTCAAAGGAATTGCACGAAAATGAAGAGGGCACTGGAGAGAAACCGAGATGCATGGAAAATGCACGGGCAGAACGTGAAGGGAACCGGACAGCGGGAACGAAAAGGGAAAGGAATACGAATAAAAAGTCTTCAAGGAAAGGGAGCTGAAACGGCAGTGAAGTGGAAGGAAGTGAAGGGACATGCCAGGAAACTGTCAGGGAAGACATGCAAAGGAAGTGAAGTTCAAATCATCCCGACAACTCACAGGACTTGGAGGGAAAGGAAATGAAAGAACGGGAAGGGGTGCCCGGTGGCCGGCTGTGTTGCGTCAGCGTGTAAATCCGGCCACCGGGGGTCCCTGACCCAGTGGTCCGTGACATCGCCGAAGGCCTGGGACCTTCAGGTATAAGGCCGTCCGCCCCATGCCGCCGACCCACCGCCGAACTTTTGCGCTGCGCCAAGCTGGGCCCACCCTTATAAGGGGCGAAGGATTTGCGGATTTGTTCAGGCGATTTTTGGCGGCTTTTTGAGCATCTCCCCGCGGAGTCAAAAAACGAGTGTTTTTTGGGGGGCGCCCATAGTGGACAACATCCCCGGCATCACCTGCATCATCCGCATCCTTGGCGGACATTGATGCGGATGATGCCGGTGATGCGGGGGATGCTGGGGATGTTGTCCCCGAAGTCGGGCCAACTTTGCCGAAAACGTGCAACCTGAAAATCTTAAAATCTTAAAGTGGATGGAAAATGGATGGAAAATGGCCTGGATTGAAATCTCAAAATCCTAAAGTCTTAGATTCTTAAAATCTTAAATTCAAATCTAACAATCAATCTTAGAATGTCGAGATCTTAAAATCTTCGAACTTAGAATCTTAAAATCTGAAAATATAAAAACATCCTAAAGTCTCGGGGGATGCTGGGGATGTTGTCCCCTAAGTCGGGCCAACTTTGCCGAAAACGTGCAACCTGAAAATCTTAAAATCTTAAAGTGGATGGAAAATGGATGGAACATGGCCTGGATTGAAATCTGAAAATCCTAAAGCTTAAAATCTGAAAATATAAAAACATCCTAAAGTCTCTGGGGATGTTGTCCCCTAAGTCGGGCCAACTTTGCCGAAAACGTGC
The DNA here is from genome assembly GCA_963377175.1 of Effrenium voratum. Classification (NCBI taxonomy): domain Eukaryota; class Dinophyceae; order Suessiales; family Symbiodiniaceae; genus Effrenium; species Effrenium voratum. Next base: position 79,701 of record CAUJNA010000665.1, on the reverse strand, counting down.
AACCTGAAAATCTTAAAATCTAAAAGTGGATGGAAACTGGATGGAAAATGGCCTGGATTGAAATCTCAAAATCCTAAAGTCTTAGATTCTTAAAATCTTAAATTAAAATCTAACAATCAATCTTAGAACCTCGAGATCTTAAAATCTTCGAACTTAGAATCTTAAAATCTGAAAATATAAAAACATCCTAAAGTCTTCGAATCTTGAAATCTTAAAACCCTTATGTCTTAGAATCTTGCGATCTTAAACTCTTAAAATATGAAATTCCTACAGTCTTAAACTCTTACTCTTGAAATTTGGAAAAAACCTTCTTAAACTTCAATTACAACGAAGTCTTCGAATCTTGACTTCTTAAAATATCTTTGAAAGATGTTAAAATCTAAAAATATGAACTTCCAAAATTATCTCTTAAAATCTCAGAATCTGAAAAGCTTTGAACTATTGCAATCTGAAAATGAAAATCCTTCAATCCGAAATCTTGAAACTCCTTAAATCTTGATCTTAAAATCTTAAATTCCGAAAGTCGCCAAATCTGAAAATCTCCGAAAAATGAAATCTTAAAGCCTTCGAAATCTGATAATAGATGGAAAATGGCTGGGCAATGGCCTGGCTGTTATAACCTTCAAAAACTGTAAATCATTGAATCTTAAAACCTTAATTCTTAAACCATTGAAACCTTAAATTCCGACAGTCTTCAAATCTGAGACCCTTAGAATCTCAAAGTTTTTAGAATCTGAAAATCTTAACATCTACTAATCGGACTTACAGGAAAGGGAAGTGACAGAACGAGCAGGGCAAGGTGCCTTGTGGCCGGCTGTGTCGCGTCAGCGTGTAAATAATTTTCCGCAATTCTTCCAGATCATGTGATCATGTCAGATTTTTGCACTGGCTATTTCCCGCTCATGTTTTCTGCACTTGAAGCTCAAGAAACTTTCTGCAACCACAGCCACGATCCAGATCTCAAGCGAGCAGACACTCAAGATCAATCTGATCTTCCGTCGCGCATATACTTCTTGCGTTCTGGCACCTTGATCGAAGGCGGCTTCAAGTGCTAAGAGGAGAGCTTCACCTTTGAAGTCATACGTCAGCAAATCACCCACCTACTGACTCCCACAGACAAGGAGCTCAAGGACACTTCTCCAAAAAGAAGAATATTGCCTGACGACCCAAGTCCAATTCGTGAACTCCCGCAGCCGCAGTACAGGCTCATCAGATCCGGAAGAGATTGCACTTCCCCTCGCCTTTCCGAGCGGAAACCACGGAGGAGATCGAGACAAGAGTTAACGCCAAGGGTGTGAAGATGACCAATTCAGTCAAGTCTGAGGATGATCCAGAACCACCACAGGAGGACAATGTCGTAAACCAAAGAAGTCCTGTGTCCAAAAAAGGAGCTTTTCGACAAGAATGATCGGTCATCCGAGTCCCCGCGGACTCACTATCCTGATGAACCAGCTTTCTGTCGATTGACGATCAATGCAGAGCTTCTGGAGCGTGAGATGTTCTGCGCTCACCCTTCTGTACAGTATTTCCAAGAGTGTCAGTTCATTACGGAGTCACACCCCTTGTTTATCTTCGTGCCAAAGCAGACCAAAGTCAAACAACAAGCTGACGAGCACTGGAGGCCCACACTGGTGGAAGATCGTGGAAAGTATGAATCACAGCGCAAATCACATTTGCAGTATGTCGAGAGACTGTGTTCCAGGTGCTGCAGCGTGCAAGATCCGCCTCAGAGATTCGACGCAAACGTCTGGCCCATAGCTTCGCCCGAGAAGCTTGATTTTGATTTCTCTGCCAAGATCAACCGAGTGACGGATCACGCAGCGAGCTCTCTCAATCAGCTTCTCACCAATGGCAATCTTTCCAAGCACACCCAACCAAGATGCGAGCATGTGTTCCCCAGATTTGATGGAACGGAAGATGAAGATAGGACGGTGCCAACACACTGATGGATTACCAATGTGCCGCTACACTATTCAGATTCCAAGAGTGCAGCTCTCACGCCTGATGATCGCCACTACGCCAATCAAGAGATGGAAGTCTACGTAGATGCGTGGCAGGACACTCAAGATCAACAGCGAGCATTTTGGGCAGTCCATTGGGAATCTGCCTGGCGATTGGCGAAACTGGAAGGATGCCAAGAAGACCAAACAAAGATGTCATGACGGATGTCAGTCTCCCACATAGAAGAACATGGACATTAACAAAGAGTCACCAAGAAGGAGACCTCCACAAAGGGTAAATACAGAGTCTCCTAGCCGCCACTGCCTGGACAAAAGGACACAAATGATGCGCCATTCAAGCCATTCAGCCGACTACAGCATATTCAGCATATTTCCTTCATGGCTCACGCGATCTGGGCACAAGATTCTTGCATCCGGATCTCTCAAGCCAGGACGACTTGTCAAAGGAAGACCGCAGAACTGCATCTGCATCGACGACCTTGAACCACCCTGCCTGTACGATGACCAAAATTGCTGGTTCAGTACAACGTCTCGACAGGTTCACCAAGGACTACTTCAGCCAGAAGGAGGTCAACAGGATCAAGAAGCTGGCTGACGCCATCCTAAACCGAGCAAAGACCCGAAAAGACAACACTCCGCCGGGGAAGACCCTCGCCAGGGCTACCACTCAGCACTATCCTCTGCGCGATACATTTCTTATCAGAACCAATTCAAGACAAGGTCCAAATAACGACATGACAATCATCATTGCGATGATCATTCGGACACCGTGCAGCATCAACTGATCCAAGAAGGGCTATGAGGCTGAGCGCAACAAACAACAGAACATGCGCACGAAGTCACCCAAGGACCGACTTACAGCAAACGAGATCGACTCCGCTTTCAAGCTTCCACTGGCTATCAAAGAATTGACCCAGCATGACGACATCCACATGACCATGCCATGTGTCAACATTTGCAACTTGCTATTGGCAGGAAGGTTGAAAACCGAACCGGAAACCGGTTAACCGGACCGGTTTTCAAAACCGCAAGAAAACCGGAAACAAACCACAAACCGAACCGAACCGAACCGAACAGAAACCGAACCGTCCCCAGGTTTGCAGGGGCAGTAAGCGTCAAAGCAACAAACCCGCATTATTGGCCGCTTCTGGTTCTGATGTTTTGCATCCGCAGTGCTCGCAACGAAACACCGCTAAAATTAGGCAAGCAAAAAAAAACGGCCCACAAGCGGTCAGTGACTTGTTTTTTTGGGCTGCTCGGCTTTGGCACAGACAGCATCGCCAACAGCACCGCCACGGGATCCCGTTCCAAAGCGGCAGCAAGCGGTATTTGAGCCGGCAAACTTTGATTGAAGTGCCGGGATAGCTACACGTCCGAGCATACCTGTCTCACCAACTCCCCCTGCTCCCGCGGGATTGCCCGAGCACCCTGTTGCAGCCTGGCTGCGCCAGCAGCGCGAAAAAAAACAACTTACTGACGGTCAGTGGGTTGTTGTTTTTTTTGCGCGGCCCGGCTTGGATTGGAACAGTTTCTCGCGGGCCGAACGGGAGGAAAACTGAGTTGCCCGCTGTCACTGTAAGGGCTTGCTCTCCCGGCGCCTTCCCGCCTTGCCCTGGGCCTGCCCTGCCGTTCCCCAACGCCCCACCAGCCTGATTGCCAGAACTTTTGGCACGCTTAGCAGGCCACTGTAGCTGAGGCCCCTTTGCTGCACGCGTCACTTCTGGTTCTGATTTTTGCTTCCGCAGTGCTCGCAACACACGAAACACCGCTGGAATTTGGCAAGCAAAAAAGTGACCCATGAGCGGTCAGTGACTTGTTTTTTTGGGCTGCTCGGCTTTGGCGCAGAGAGCATCGCCAACAGCACCGCCACGGGATCCCGTTCCAAAGCGGGGAATTGAACCCGCAAACTTTGCTGAACTGCTAGAATAGTTACATGTCCGAGCCTCTACTTGTCTCACCAACTCCCCCTGCTCCCACGGGATTGCCCGAGCACCCTGTTGCAGCCTGGCTGCGCCAGCAGCGCGAAAAAAAACAACTTACTGACGGTCAGTGGGTTGTTGTTTTTTTTGCGCGGCCCGGCTTGGATTGGAACAGTTTCTCGCGGCCCGCTGTCACTGTAAGGGCTTGCTCTCCTGGCGCCTTCCCGCCTTGCCCTGGGCCTGCCCTGCCGTTCCCCAACGCCCCACCAGCCTGATTGCCAGAACTTTTGGCACGCTTAGCAGGCCACTGCAGCTGAGGCCCCTTTGCTGCACGCGTCAAGGCAACAAACCCGCATTATTGGCCGCTTCTGGTTCTGATTTTTGCGCAACACACGAAACACCGCTGAAATTTGGCAAGCAAAAAAAGTGACCCATGAGCGGTCAGTGACTTGTTTTTTTTTTTGCGCTTTTGAGCTTTGACTGCAGAGATGCTTTCAAGGCCACGTGCGCGGAAAAACATGCTCAGCATCAGTCAGTGGCATGGTTCGTTTGTTTGTTTTTGTGTTTGTGAGTTTGCTTGTTTGTTTGTTTGTTTGTTTGCTTGTGTGTTTGTGTGTGTGTGTGGTTGTGTCTGTGTGTGTGTGTGTGTGGTGTGGGATGGCGATGTCAGATGGATGGCGATGCCAGAGATGTGGAAGTTGGCGAAGTGTGGGCGAAAGCAGACTGAGTTACCTAGAGCCTTATCTTACTTTTCTGCATTAACCGTGCAAACCGGCAGGTTTTGAAAGGTTATGAGTAACCGCCACTAACCGGAGAAAGGTTTTCAAAAGGTTTCAGAAACCGAACCGAACCGAGCCTAACCGTGGCCACCCTGTATTGGAGACATCCGCCAAGCACAGGATGCAAGTGTCAAAGACAGGAAATTAGGCCCTTCAAGCGATGCCAGATTGAGCCCGTGTGCAGAATCTATCGCGCAACTCAGCCCACATTCTGTGTCTCCATGAAACAAATTACTTCTTCAAGACTTTCACAAACGGCAAGCTCGAACCGATTGATCAGATCACTCCAAGCTTAGTCCGAGCCAATTACATGGGATCATGGTCAAGCAGAGAAACTCAAGAGCAGTTGCATGCTTTGCGAAGATGCCGAGTGAAATTGTTGACGAGACATTTCACCGAGAGATTCTCACACTGGGCTACAACCATGGGCATTTTCAGATGCTATTTTGGGGGAAGACGAGTTTGAGTGCACGAAGCCGAGACCTGATTGTGTTGCAACAATCAGGATTTTCATGAGGACTCGGGAGCACTATCACCAAAAGCTCAGATCAATATACTACGTAAGCGCCATGAGATCGCGCCGGTGAGATCGAAACCAGGCTTGTGTTGGGCTCAGACTACAAACCACAAGGACACCATTTCAGGGGGTTGCCTTTGTCACCAAGCCAAAGAAGCCACACATACCGAAGAGCAACATGAATATCTCGACGATGAGACGAAGATTCTCGGCAACTACAGGGTGTCTGCAACCATCAAACGTACCAAGCACTTGACTAACGATATGCACATGAACGTAAAGATGGACACAAACAGGTTCCTACCACTCGTGGTCAGCATCAAGAAGATCAAGAAAGATCCGAAGACTGCAAAGGTGCACTAGGGAAAACAAGAAGGAAAACAAGTGGCAGATTACTCGTGGCGTGAGCAGGAGTGGGCTGATTACAGCAATGAGTCGCAAATGAAAGAAAGGCTAGAGCCAAAGATGGCATCGCAATGAGATCGCATGGAAGTCAATGGTTCAGTTCCGGCGAAAAGCAGAACAAACCAAAACAAAAACTTTGTTGACTTCCAGCGTCTCATTCATATCAACATGCTATTGTGGCCATGCGTTTGTTGTCGCAGCCATTCGCTGCGACCTGTAGGCAACTAACTTTACCCAAAGGATTGGTTTCAAAAAGAGACACTATTGAATCGTTGAGCTGGCATTGCGTCGTGGCAAATACGAAGCATATACTTACAACTTAAAACAGAGGAAACAGAAGTCCACTGATTGGTCGTTCTCCATAGAGATTCGACCTTTCTCTTTGCTTGGAAATAGATCCACAGGGCCTGCGTGTGCTCTTGTTGCTCAGAGGAACATGCAAATTGCATTTTGAGATTCCCCGCCCATTTTCGGACCCTAAGGGGCTGGGGATGTTCCTTTCAGGGATCTCAAGTCGGACTCTGCTTTCTCGAAGTTGTAACACACATCGAATCCGTTGCTTTCATTGGAAGTTTTTGCAAATGGCACTTGTGGCTTCCTGATCAGTTGCGCCCACGTTTGGCCTTTTCCACGCTTCTCCACGCCTGGCGGCCCTTGAACTACGGAAAAGCGGTGCTGGAGGCCGCGCATCACTGCAGAAAGCTGCATGTCATTCAGCCCAGAGCCTCTCACCTAGAGCGGGCGCCTGCTTGATTCAAACGGCCACTGTCGCACCATATGCGTTAGACTGAGGCTCTTTTTGGCCGATTTCAGCTCTAAGATACATAGGCGACATCATGATTAGAATCACTCTATAATTACTGGTATTATCATACATGGCAACCATGGTTGTACATGCCCTCGTTCACAAAAAACGATTCCGGTCGCCATCCTGGTCGACTGCAAGTCACTTCATGGAAGCACGTAATGTCTGCTTGGTCACTGCATAAGCTCCTTCCCGAACAGATCTTTCAACCTGTTGGAAGGTGGCAAGTGGTCGCATCTCCCGCTGTTCTTGCTCCACAGTGGGCGCCTGCAAGCTAGTCCTTGGAAGTAGCACGCCGCGGGCTACCAAAAGCCCGCCTCTTCGCTCGAGACTTGCATGACTTGATATTCTTTGTCTGGTGCAATTTTGACGCTGTGTCTTTCCATGGACAGCGCTCGCCGCACAGGACCACACGCTTGCATGGCAAAAGAAAGCCCCGAATCAACCCTCATTCGAATTATCTGAGGGTTGCCCAACACGGGCATCGTTTGGAGTATCGTTGTCAGCTCAGTGCAAGAGCAGTACGCGCGGTACGCTTTGGCAGTTCAGGTTGGACATGGTAAGTTCCTGTGTGCGCTGAAAACGATACCCAAACGATACCAAAACGACAGCCCTGGAATTGCAGCTGTCGCCTGCTCCTCTTCCCGTCCCTATTCCATTCCTATTCTGGCTTCCTGCTCCAGTTCTGTTCCTCTTGGCTAACACGCTTATATTTCAGTATGCTTTGGCGCATGACAGAAAGTGTGGTTTTACTTGCGTTGCGGAAGATGCACGACAGGGTGGAAGTCGAACATGTTCTGGCATCAAATTCGGCGGCCCTTCTGTTTTCCGATGCAGGAATCTGTTCTGGCGCGACATTCGGCGCGCAAACAAATAATTTTGCGGCGGTCTGGGAATTCGTGCTTTTCGATCGTGCCGCCGTTGGCCCACCTGTCTCTTCTTTCAGCGTGACATGTCGCTTGCGCGCGCTTGTCTGCATCAACTGCCTCCCCTCCCAAGCTCCGCTCCTACTGCTCATGCTTCTTGTTCGCGCGCGCAGGCAATTCAGCTGAGTACGCAAGCGGCCCCAGCTCACGCATCGCACATTTGAATTTCAGTACGCGCGTAGTGCGCGAGTACGGCTTCATCCCTTTAATACATATATCCCTTCCGTGAAACTTCCGCTCGCGCTTCTGCGGACTTCCGCGACCACAGCGCCGTAACACCAAATATGTTTTTAATGTTCAGTCCTTAACAAAAAACACAGATCTTCGAATATATTTGAGACGGAACCTGAAGATTTGACCTTTGCGCTGCTGCAGCCGTAGGCACAAGTGGGCTGCGATGGGTGACTCTCGGCCCTTACGCGTCCGCAGCTTGTTCGGCAGCTCCTCCACAAGCTTCAGATTCTGTCGGTCGACCACTGGCACGCCAACGAGCTGGAGCCTAGCATGCTGAGTGGCTGAGCGGTGTGATTTTAAGCCCAGCAAAAAATAAAACCAGCATAGAAGCTTGAACGCAGTTGCATCCGCCGCTTCCAGAAAGCGCTTCTGCTCTTTCTGAGCATGGCGGCTTACCTCGGAGAGGCCAACCTCCAACTGAAAGAGCGCACCCTCTGCCTCCTCGCCCGGGTGGAGGAAGCCGCAATTCGCCCTGCTGCAATTGGGCGTTCTGCATGCTTTGATCTTCCATTGGCTCTTGGACGGCTTGCAGTCTAGCACTTCTCCATACAGAAGCACCTGGGAAACTGCGCCAAACCACGGACCTGACTTTTGCACGAGCCCGCCTCACGTGCAGCTTCAGCGGGCGAGCACCGCAGGATGGCTAAGTCTCCTAGAAGTCGTACCAACACGCTGCCTCCCGATCCCTTCACACGCATACTCAGCATGCTCTCCTGGTTGTGGGCGTGGGTGCTCATCAGTCCCATGCAGAACCACACAACCTTTGACGGAGCGCCAGCATGCATTGCTTTTAATCCAGAGGGCTGGAGTCAGAAGTGCAACTAAGGCGCAAGACACTTTTCCGTCTTCCATGTGCAATCTCCCAGGATGCATCCACCTGAGACGCCACCACGCAGTGTCACGCGAGAGTCACATGCTGCAAACGAGCGGCTCGGTGTATGCGGCAGCTTCTGAAGCTGCCGCATGGGTCCTGCAGCGCCAGATCTTGTGCCAGGTCTGGGCATAGGCATCGAGATCTTTCTCCTCACGCCGGCGCGCTTGTCACCAGCCACAAGTTGCCAAGTCAAACATGTCAAACATAGGAGTCACTCGAGTCACTAGGCTGCCGGCCATAAGATGCACATGTCCCAGGTCGGGGAACTCGGAGAAAACCTCCGGGTACATGCGATGCCCGACGCTGAGGGAGACAGGCCCTTGCACCGTGAGTCAGACTCTCCCAATGACTCACCTCATACCCCTGACTCTCTCAACTGGGCTTCAAGCCTTGCGCAGTGCCAACTCAAAACCCCGCCAAACTTCCAAACTGTCAGAACCTGCCATGAAATGCTCTCTCCTGCGGAGCTGTTGAAGGTGATCTCTGAGATGATCATGGCATTGGCTGAGGCGTGGTGCTTGATGGGCTGCGCAAAGTTGCGAGAGATGACGCACTCCACCTGCGTGACCCAAGGCTTCACCACCCAGCTGTAACTGCAGCGTCGCCAGGGATCCACGTTCCTCAATCCAAAGAGTTGGCTTGAACAGTGACACAGCCAATTTTCACTCCAACTCGGACAAATCTCTGCAATACGGACAGGTCTCATGATGCGGAGGCACTGTGCGTCCACGTCAAACTCCAAGGAGCAGGTTGCGCTGCGCAAAGTGTTGACCGGGACTGACAGGCTGAAGTGGGCACTAGAGGAGCTAGGAATAATCACCTGTGGGCAACTGCAAGCAGCGCAGCCTGAGCAACTCAAGCAGTGGTTTAACAACTTAAAACATCTCCCGGGCAAGGTCCGTTGCTGGCCTCGAAGGCGCCTGGGCCAGCATATCCAACAATCGCGTTGCTGATCTTCCTGGAGGCGACGCTCAGGTCGCGCATGCGCGAGATCTGGCGCATCACGAAGCCGGCAAAGCGCAAGGAGTCCAGCCGTGCATTTGTGCGGTCTACAGCCTCCTGTATGTCGCGCAGTGACGGGCAGAGCCAGGAACATAGGCCCGGTCTCCAGCCTTTCAACCACTTCAGCATACGCTGACCCAAAACGTCCTGGGCTGGGGCATTTGCAAAGTTAGCAGTCACACGAAAATCCGCCGACATTGTTCGGCGTGTCGGATACCTAAGAGAGGATAGAGGATAACACCCCCCTTAGTCCCCCCCATAACACGTCAATTACGCAGGGTTCCCCCCCCCCACCCCCGGCCCCCCCCCCTCCCCCCCGCCCCACGTACCGCGCGGCAATTTGTTGACGTTCCACTAAACGTAGTCTTCGGGGAGCCGGTGTCGCAAAACAGGGGGACCCAGGCTCGTTCATCCTTTTGCCGAAAATCTGGAAAAACTCTGTTTTTTGGACGTCCTCTTCATACATACATACATTACATAACAATACAATACATCACATTACAATACATTGCAGTACATTACATTACATGCATGCATGCATACATTACATACATACATACATACATACATACATACATACATACATACATACATACATACATTACATACATACATACATACATACATACATACATACATACATACATACATACATACATACATACATACATACATACATACATACATACATACATACATACATACATACATACATACATTACATACATACATACATACATACATACATACATACATACATACATACATACATACATACATACATACATACATACATACATACATACATACATACATACATACATACATACATACATACATACATACATACATACATACATACATACATACATACATACATACATACATACATACATACATACATACATACATACATACATACATACATACATACATACATACATACATACATACATACATACATACATACATACATACATACATACATACATACATACATACATACATACATACATACATACATACATACATTACATACATACATACATACATACATACATACATACATACATACATACATACATACATACATACATACATACATACATTACATACATACATACATACATACATACATACATTACATACATACATACATACATACATACATACATACATACATACATACATACATACATACATACATACATACATACATACATACATACATACATTACATACATACATACATACATACATACATACATACATACATACATACATACATACATACATACATACATACATACATACATACATACATACATACATACATACATACATACATACATACATACATACATACATACATACATACATACATACATACATACATACATACATACATACATACGCACATACATTACATACATACATACATACATTACATACATACATACATACATACATACATACATACATACATACATACATACATACATACATACATACATACATACATACATACATACATACATACATACATACATACATACATACATACATACATACATACATACATACATACATACATACATTACATACATACATTACATACATACATACATACATACATACATACATACATACATACATACATACATACATACATACATACATACATACATACATACATACATACATACATACATACATACATACATACATACATACATACATACATACATACATACATACATACATACATACATTACATACATACATACATACATTACATACATACATACATACATACATACATACATACATTACATACATACATACATACATTACATTACATTACATTACATACATACATACATACATACATACATACATACATACATACATACATACATACATACATACATACATACATACATACATACATACATACATACATACATACATACATACATACATACATACATTACATACATACATACATACATACATACATACATACATACACATACATTACATACATACATACATACATACATACATACATACATACATACATACATACATACATACATTACATACATACATACATTACATTACATTACATACATACATACATACATACATACATACATACATACATACATACATACATACATACATACATACATACATACATACATACATACATACATACATACACATACATACATATACATACATACATTACATTACATTACATTACATACATTACATTACATTACATTACATTACATTACATTACATTACATTACATACATACATACATTACATACATACATACATACATACATACATACATACATTACATACATACATACATACATACATACATACATACATTACATGTATACATATATGCCTTCACCCTTTTCCTAGATGCACTGAGGGCGACACGTTCGCCTCAATCTGTGTGTTGCGGGCTCCGGCCACAACCAAAAGATACATCGCCAGCACTAAAAGGCTGGTCAGCTGAAGATTGGGAACACTGTCACAACTTCAGCTGATTTCACATCCAAATCAAAATCCGGGACGGGCGCGGTGGGCCCTGAGAAGATCTTGAGATTTAAAAGCCACCAGAAACTCAAGATGATCGGCAAAACAGTCTTCGACTAATATGCCTTCACCCTTTTCCTAGATGCACTGAGGGCGACACGTTCGCCTCAATCTGTGTGTTGCGGGCTCCGGCCACAACCAAAAGATACATCGCCAGCACTAAAAGGCTGGTCAGCTGAAGATTGGGAACACTGTCACAACTTCAGCTGATTTCACATCCAAATCAAAATCCCCAAACCCAGCGTCAGCATGGCTCATGGGCTGGGAGGGAGCCGGGAATTCGAATGGAGAGTCAGCATCAAGTGCGAGGAAAACGAAGGTGAGTAAACTTGAGCTAGCTCAGTCAAAAAACGCTTGCCAGAAATGCCGGTGAGCTGCAAATGAGCTTTGTGTGTGCGGCTGCAAACTTTGCCTGTGCATTGCTTGAAAGCAACCGGTGCACAATTCCAGATCAGCAGCGAAGTAGGTTTCTTCCACTGGCAACCATATTGACACTGATGGCAAGTGACTAATTGAATACGTGGATGTTTGAGAAGCCTCAGCATCAACGGGGTTTGCCACACCCAAGAGTTACGAGGATTCTCCAGATAGCCCACGATACCAAGCTTAAGGCACTTGCGAACGGTGCGAACAGCGCCGACCAGCATGTTGTTAGCAGCAGTGACCTTAAGACCATCCCCAGGGCTTAAAGATTGCAGCCCGTAGATGCGATCAGCGCTGCGGAGAGGCTTCGGCAGACGCGACCAAGGCGGAGCTCTGCGTGCTTTGCTCCACGTGTTGCAAGGCAAATCAATTCCGATGTAATCGAAAACATGCACGGACTTGAGAACTGCATTCCATTTGGAAGGTCTGCCCAAATCATTTGAGGCACTATCACAAAGGTCCACAACCCAGGCTTCACCACCGCATCGGCTAAAAAACTTTGCAGGGTTTCCAACTCCACCAAAGAGGCTCAGGAACTTTTGGTCTTGAAATTTGCCGGGATGCGGGCACGGATCTTTGCTGGAAGCAGCATCCTTTTCTTCCCGGAGAAAAAGTCCACAAAGTTCTGGCGGATCTCCTCCCCGAACGGTTCGAGCTCCGAGCTGAACTTGTTCACCGTCTGTTGAAGGCGGCCAGGCTTGTCGTAGATGCGAGCGCTGGCATCCGCGCTCCATCGGCCTCTCCTCTGGATAGCACCCACCGATCGAAGTTGCAACAAATGGTCCCGTGACGCTCCTCCATGTCTGTTCTGGTAGGGCGACTCGGCGATGGCTTCGGCCGCTAGGCATGCCACGCAAGCCCTCCACACCTTGAGATACTGCGCCGCACTGAAGTCCCAAAGAGACGCCTCCTCCCCCATGGCCGACTGGATGTCCCTCGCCACCTTGACCAAAAGATCTCCCAGCCAAGGGACGCGGGTGTCGTCCAGGATCAGCACTTCGTCGAACACGCCTGCTTTGCTGCTCACGTCCCTTTCGAATGGCGAGAGCACCAGAACGTGATGGTGGTAGTCCCGGTTTCGCGGGACGACATCCACTGCATGTGCTCGAAGGAGTTCCCCAGGGCGACAGTAGGTCGAAAAGCTCAATTCGTTGTACAGCGCCATCATGCGCCATCCCTGGTGTATCATCAGGCCACTTATCGAGCTCTTGATGAACTCGATCATCGGCAGCCTGGTCTGTGTGGGCGCCATCTTCCTCCAGCCTTTCAAAGCCCTCTTCAGCCTTGGCAACCTGAGCTCCGAACTTCTGAAGTACTCGGGTCGATCGAACTCGATCGCTGCTTTCAGCTTGTTTCCTGCATCGCATCCTTCTCCATTCAGGTAGAGGTGGTCTGCAAAGTCGCACAGAGCCGCATCCAGCTCTGGCTTGCTTTGGATATTGAGTCCGAAACGAGCCGCAAACTCGTAGAAACTCTGAAGCCGCCTCCAATAGTCCCTCCTCTGCGGCTCCTTCACGCTGCTCTGCTCCAGGATGGATCGGAGGCCCAAACTGGCTCTCAGCTTCTGCGAGTGCTTCTTCTGCCTTGCTCTGGCCCTCTCTCTCTTCTTCGCAGCACCTCGGATCATGATCCGCAGCCCATGATCCCGGGGCATGGCCTGCTCCGGGCCCCTGCGCTGCGATCTTGATCTGCTTCTCTTCCTTTGTCTGCTCTCCAGCCTCTCCACCGAAGGACTCCTCATTCTCCGGTTGGAGTCGTGCACTGCTGCACGGGTGAAAACCTCGACTCTTGTCTTTTTTCGCTTGCCCTTCCTCCCGCCTTCGCTCATCTTCCCAAAAACGGCTCGCTTCGTCTGCCAGATTCCACTCCGACGGCAACCATCTGCAGGACAAACGAATGCCCGAGGCTAGAAGATGCGCTGACACTCTGCGAATGATTCTGAGTAAGCCGTAATTTGCTGCCCGACCCTTCTGCATGCTGAGAACAACACCGAGATTGTCATTTAAAACCAGGATCCTACGCCCGTGTCTTCTGCTGTCTCTGGCCCTGTGCTTCACTGCTGCCAGAACGCTTCGAGCCTCTATGTTGTGTATGGGCTCCTTGAAACGGACCCGCGAATTCCAGAGTTTTTTCCATCGTGACTTATCAACCATGTTCTTGCTGATCTCGGGGAAGTTGCCATCCGTGGTCCAGGGGGGAGCTACTTCACCTTCAACTTCGGGTCTAACAGTCAGAGGATCACTAAAAACATCCAAGCCCTGAAGGGCCCGCTCCCGTGGGGCCCAAGCAGATCCATCCTGCCTCTTGAATCTCCAGCGCTCGTCGTGCCGCCCATGCTGAGCGACTTCTCCAGATGTGTGATCTCCTACCATGACTGCATAGCCGCTGAGACTTGCATCCGTGCAGAGCGGTTCACCGTCCCATTCGGCACGGATGTTTGCTGTTGCAAGTGGCATTAGATTCCTGAAAATCTCCAACTCATCTGCCACACTCTTCCACAGCTTCTGCTTGCGAGTGTAGCATGACTCAATGAACACATACACATAGCGAAAGATACCCATAAGCCCCCGATGCAAAAGAGCTCGAACAGTCATATGCCCCACCACAACTTGTAGTTGCTCCCCGGATATCATAGGCCGAGTACTTAATGCCCGCAAAGCCCTATCCAGCCGCCAATCCCTATGGGGGGTAGGTTGTATAGAGCCAGCCAAGCCATCAATACGTACGCCCAAAGATTCAGCCAGTGGTGCACTGTCCGTGATGTCGTGGGTGTCCAAGTTTAGGGAATGTAGGGTTGCCATCATAGAACTCTGTGAGCTGGTGACCTCTTCACTATCTATTCCCAGGCGGTTGTTGTTATCGGCGTAAATTAACATGCAGCCCTTGTGTTGGCCTGGTCCTCGTCCAAGGCTCGGCGCCGGCCGACGATCTTGCAAGAGTGGAGCCTCCCGCAGCGTTCGCCTGCCGAGTTCACAGTGAGCTTCGTGCGCCATGTGAAAAGCCCAGGAGAAACCCATAGGAAGCACTCTGAAAATAGGATATATAGGCCCACCACTGTTCCTTCTCAGGTCTTCGACCGTGCTAGGAAGATGCCCAAGATGCACACGAAGAAGATCAGGATCGATAGGAGGGAGTGCAAAGAACTTACCCAGATCCTCGCTGATACCCAGTCTATAGAAATAGTCCTTCACATCTTCTTGAGCAATGAACAAATCTTCATCGTTTTCCAGCTCCAGTCGGGACCAACTATCAATGCTACCCAAAATGGTCGAGGGCGGCGTTCGGAACAACTTGTTCGACCTTCGTGCATCGACAATTAGTCGTTGCTTGCCCCCCTTTTTAGTAACAAAGAAAAGACCAACTTGAACACGAGGTTGTTGAGTAAATCCAAGCAGTTCACATTCATAGAGGTCTGCAATGAGTTGGTGATATCTCTCCCCATCATTTGCCAGCAACGGGTCCATATAGCAATCGTTGTGGCCGATGCCCTCTTGCGCGGCACCCATCTCTTCAGGTGAAAGTAACATCTCACTCTCAAAATGGTTCAGCTGATTTCGCTCCTTTTTTGGCAAAATATCTGCGAGCGAAGTTGGAGGACGTTGCCCACGAGGAAGTGAAAGACGATCCCTCATGTAGCTCGTGAGTTGCCCAGGACTCTCTGGCACTGGAATGCCATACTGTGCTGAGCCCTTACTCTTGAGAAGCTGCTGAAGCGCTCCTCCACAACTCTCATGCATGACTGGGGGTGGTCTCTGGCTATGTGCTTGCCGGATCCGCCCCAAGGCTGCCTTCTGCGCTGAATTCATAGGAGCGGCAGGGTATTCATCTGGATTGCCAAATCCCCCAAGGCTATTGAGGGCTCGAACCGTTCCCTCCATCGCCTCGAGCATTCTCCGCCTCTTCGAAACGCGAAGCTGTGACCTTCTAGACGAACATTCCTTTGGACTCCCTGTAAAATGAGTCTCCCTCGGTAAGGGTAGAGAATCCCCAAACTGATGGTGAGCATTGGAAAACTTCTTGGTGCCAGAAAAAAGCTCAGGCGGTGGCTCGACACCAGGGGCCACAACCCGCTCCGTCTCCTCAGGGGTTCTGTGGGGCCTCACTGCCCCCTTGACTCTTGTTCTTGCCCTTCCCTTTCTTGTGGTCCGGGTCCCTGACGTCTTCATTCTTTCTGAGGTGCTTCTTCTCTTCCTGTGCCAGACGTGTCTGCTTCATGATCTCGGCCCTGGTGGCGGCCTTGCGGGCTGCATACTGGGTGAGCGCCGGGTCGATCAAGCTGCCGTCCAAGGACTCCCTGATGCCCATGATGTCCTCCGCCGACTCGTATGAAGGAGCATCAGGGCGGCCCTGATGTGCCTGCTCGATCAGTGTTCTCCGGCGGTTGAGTGCTTCGGCAGACGCCAACGCCCCGACGTTTAGCTGGTCGTAGCAAACCATCAGGTTGAGGACTCGGCAAATGGTGGCATGCTCGAACACAGATCTGTCCGATGACCTCACGCCAGATTTCTTTATCCAACTCTCGTGATGCTGGACGAAATCGAAGCCAAGCCGTCGCAATTGACGAACATCATGACAGAGGGTGCGAGGACCTTGAAGGGGAAAGTCATCATACTCAACCTCCTCCAGTTCCCCAGCAGCCTCTGGGATGGTCCGCCAGCGCTCATCGGCATTGTCAAAAAGCACTGGCAGCACTCTCACATCTCTCTCGCCGGACCCTGCAGCGGCATCACCCCGGTGCAGCAAACCCTGCATCCGGCTGACATCTCCAGGTGCAACTCGCTGAACAAGGAACTCTTCCCCATTGGCCGAGAAAAGGTTGAAAATCTTCCCGTTTACCACACGCCCCGTGGAGTCAGCCGGGGGGGTCAACTCTTCTCCCAATGGCCCACCAGAAGAGCGGTAGACCACCAGATTCATGCCCTGCTCATCGTCAAGCACCCTGTCATCCCCATGGCCGGCTTCCTCGGCAGGCCTACGGACTGCAGGCCTGGCCAGGTCGTCAACCACTTCACCGGATTTGGAAACCTTTCCAGAGACACGACGCCGCTCAACACGAGCTGCAGCATGTCGTTGGCCGAGAGCGATAAGCCTTCTGAACTCTTCGTTTCCTATACTTCCCTGGTCAGAATGCTTCGGCAAATAGGTGTCCCTTTCTCTCACACCCGCAGGCAACCTGGAACGATCGTATCTAAGGATCTCGGTGTATATATTACCTACTTGAAGAACAGTAATTTCGATATCTCTGTCCGGGGTAACAACAACGACCTGGTCCCCTCCAACTGCATGCAGAATGCCACGCCAATGCAAAAGCTGCGGGTCATCCGCGAAGCGTACGAGCACGGCGTCTTGCTGCAACCACTTCGCCATCTTCTTCAAAATCGTCAAATGGATCACAGCGGTCTAGGGACTTCTCTCTTACCACAGTCTCTATGGAGATAGGATTGCCCACCACAATGGCTGGCACCCTACGGTGGCAATGAACGAGGCCCCACAAAAGAACTGCAGCGAGAAAGCCGAGCACCCAGCAAACCGACCCAGTCCAGAAGCAGCTCTTGTCCTCACACAAGTTCAATGCCGCCTCCGACACGGCCTTCTCCTTTTCGCAGGCGAGTCGCTGAGTGAAATGCTCAAGGCAGCGGCTGCCCAGCTCGGAGAACTCCACGCTAAAAGCAGCTGAGTCTGAACACTTTGACCTCCCCCTCTCTGCAAACCAGAACAGTAGGAGCTTAGCAGAATCCACAATGATGCTGCGCCCCAGCTCAAACCAGTCGACCATCCATAGGGGGACACCAATCACAAACTGCCCTGAGAAGATCTTGAGATTTAAAAGCCACCAGAAACTCAAGATGATCGGCAAAACAGTCTTCGACTAATATACATTACATTACATTACATTACATTACATTACATTACATTACATTACATTACATTACATTACATTACATTACATTACATTACATTACATTACATTTACATTACATTACATTACATTACATTACATTACATTACATTACATTACATTACATTACATTACATTACATTACACATTACATACATACATACATACATACATACATACATACATACATACATACATACATACATACATACATACATACATACATACATACATACATACATACATACATACATACATACATACATACATACATACATACATACATACATACATACATACATACATACATACATACATACATACATACATACATACATACATACATACATACATACATGACATACATACATACATACATACATACATACATACATACATACATACATACATACATACATACATACATACATACATACATACATACATACATACATACATACATACATACATACATACATACATACATACATACATACATACATACATACATACATACATACATACATACATACATACATACATACATACATACATACATACATACATACATACATACATACATACATACATACATACATACATACATACATACATACATTACATACATACATACATACATACATACATACATACATACATACATACATACACATACATACATACATACATACATACATACATACATACATACATACATACATACATACATACATACATACATACATACATACATACATACATACATACATACATACATACATACATACATACATACATACATACATACATACATACATACATACATACATACATACATTACATACATACATACATACATACATACATACATACATACATACATACATACATACATACATACATACATACATACATACATACATACATACATACATACATACATACATACATACATACATACATACATACATACATACATACATACATACATACATACATACATACATACATACATACATACATACATACATACATACATACATACATACATACATACATACATACATACATACATACATACATACATACATACATACATACATACATACATACATACATACATACATACATACATACATACATACATACATACATACATACATACATACATACATACATACATACATACATACATACATACATACATACATACATACATACATACATACATACATACATACACATACATACATACATACATACATACATACATACATACATACATACATACATACATACATACATACATACATACATACATACATACATACATACATACATACATACATACATACATACATACATACATACATACATACATACATACATACATACATACATACATACATACATACATACATACATACATACATACATACATACATACATACATACATACATACATACATACATACATACATACATACATACATACATACATACATACATACATACATACATACATACATACATACATACATACATACATGCATACATGCATACATACATACATACATATTTACATGCATACATACATACATACATACATACAAACATACATACATACATACATACATTGCATACATACATGCATACATGCATACATACATACATACATATTTACATGCATGCATACATACGAGAGAGGGAGATTGGGGAGAGAGTGGCTTGGGGGGATGGGGAGGATGGGGGGCTGAGGGAGGGAGAGAGGACGACAGAACACACACGCGAGACAAGGGAGAGAGGCAGAAGGAGAAAAGGGAGAGGACAATGTCGGCGGACTGAGCCGGAGGCTCTACAGTAAGGGCAGTGCATGTCGCATTGAAGCGCGCGTTGTTTGGCAGTTCTCAACAGCATCTAGCCGAGTTGCAATGTAGCGGCTGAGTGGGGCTGAGGCATGGAAAATCTTTGGCCGGAAGAAGAGTTGGCCCTTCCTAGGCCCGGGCCAGGGGGCTTTCTCTCCGAGTTGGTAGAAGCCGCCTGGAAGACTCATCCGAATCTGTCGCAGCAGCGCCTTCTGAACAGCCCAGCGCTGTTCGCCGGAGAGGTGTTCTTGTGCCAAGGTGCTGGTCAAGGCATCGATGACCTGCTTAGTGCACACTTGAGCGCACACCTCGGTCACCTCGCTCGGTGGAAGAAGGCGTTGAAGGGACCGGAGGTTTTGCGTGTCCGCCCGGCTGTACAGCCATGTCGGCATGACCTGCTGGGTCTCATCCAGCGACAGGAATTCACTCCAAAGAGCTGGATTAGATAGAACTCGCCCGGCATACAGGTTGACCAGGAAAGACAGGCAGCCGACGATGCGGCGAGAGTCAAGTCGGCTCTGGAGCCCGACATGTGGATCCCAATGTTCGAGGGGGAAAGATTCTCCACGGCCAAGGGCGGCTTGCTCTATTTGCCCTACAAGCGTGCTGACCGCTTCTAGCAAGTCTGCTGTCTTGCCGGGACCCACATGATCAGCAGCTTGGTAGCTCAGCCTGCGGTGGCATCGCGTGATCGATTCGAAGTGGTCCTGCCTGTTCAGCTGCCCTCCATTGATGGAAAAGGAAAAGGTTAATGTCAACCTGTCTTGGCCCTCTGTCAAGTCGATTTTCTTGACGAACTCTTCTTGCAAAAGTGGCAAGCTGTGCTCGGCGGGCTTGTCCTGGATTCGGTTCCACAATCATCAGCAACTGCACTCGGCTGTCAACATGCCTCTAAGACATTAAATTGATATGTTGCAAAAAACCCAAAAATCATTGCTCAGGTTGCGTAGCATGCCTGTGGACTTGCCAAAACACTGCAATGGCTTTGAGTTGTTGCAAGGTTTTACGCCCCCACTTTCTCATGAGACTCAAGCAACAATCTCTTTGTCCGGGAGGAGTCAAAAGCTTCAACAAGCTGCCAATGACCCCGTTTCCTTCTACTGCCTTCTGTGGCTGACGTGGGACCCGTAACAAGCAAAGGCAGGTCAAAAAGTCCTCGCTCGTTGCCTCAAAAACAAAAAGAGAAAACGGTTGCCAATCGCCAACCGAACGCACACCTCCAGCCCCTCCTGTCTCCCCTCCCGGTCGCCTCGCAGTCCAATAGCCAGGCCCCGCAGCTGCGGAGCCTCGCTTGGGCCTCCAGATCGCTACCGCTCAGCTCGGCGGCCAAGTATGCCGTGGCGTCCACCACGTGAACCTTCAGAAACGAAAGCAAGCGAAAGCCGGGGGCTGTGCAACTTTGCCAACTGTGCAACAGTACTTTGCCGCAACTTTCAACTTCCGCAACTGTGCAACAGTGCTTCGCCCTTGTCGACGCGCAACAGCAACTCACACGCGAGATGTCATATGTGCTCTCAATTCGCAACCACCGGCGTCGGCTGGGCGGCACCCCATCACCCCATACCCTTGCCTGCAGCTCGCCCTCGACAAGCGAAAAGGCCATATTCCCCGGCCAGCCAGGATGCTCAACGCAAATCGAGAAATTGTTGCGCAGGTCCTGGGCATTAAGGGAGCAGAACTTTGGCCGTTGCTGCAAATTGTCCTGCCTGATGTTGCCTTTGCCTTTCTGGCTTTGCTGCCTTGCTTGCCATTCTCACCTTTTCATCCTGTGTTGTTGTTCCCTTTCCCGCCTGTCCTACCTTTTTTGACATGGTTGCATGTCTTGCCTTGGATGCTTTCCTCGTCTTCGTGACCATTCTTGCCTCTGTTGCCTTTTTTGCAGTGTTTGCAGCTCTTGCGTGTTGCCTTTCTTGCCCCCTACTTTCCTTTCTTGCTCATGTTATTGCTCTTGGTGGCTTGTTTGCTTTGCTGTGTTTGTCTGCGTTCTGGCACGTGTTGCCTGCGTTTCTGCCTTTGTTGTTTCCAGCCTCCACGTTGCCTATACGGTGCCTTTGTTATTTGCTTGTGGCCCTAGCCATAGTTGCCATTGTTGCTTGCCTGAGCTCTTCGCTCTTACGGCGGGTGCTGGGTGGGAAACGTTGGAGCAACCCCTGCAGCTAACCAGCGCAGCTGATGATGGCGAACCAAAACGAAACATCAGATGTAAGAATGGTCCCGCCCACCCGCCCATCACACTCACACACCCACCCACCCTCCACGCACCCACCTACCCTTCCCTTTCCACCCTCCCCACCCTTCCCACCCACCCCTCCCACACTTCCCACCCCCCCGCCACCTTGTGTGCCGTGTGCGTGAGCCGTGCGCGCTTGCATGCATGCGTGCGGCGCGCTCGCGCACTGCATGGGGCGCACACCCAAAGCCAATCAGACGAAGACTGCGTCCCCGGCATCCCTTCTCAGTCCCACAGAAACCCGTGGAAGAATGAAGGAAAATCGCAGTATTTGCAAGGTTTTCCGCACAGTGGCGGCCCCCCTTTCGCCGAAACCCCGCGATCGCAAACACCAAAACTTTCGGACGCTGGCGATGCAGGAGTGCTTGGACGCTGGTGAGGCTGTTGGCGCTGGCAATGGTCGGGGGCGATTTATTTGCACGGTATTTGCAGTGTTTTCAAAAGTTGGGCACCGTGGCATCAGGAGCCCGTCGCAAGGCCAGGGGTGTCGAGGGATGTGTTGGGATCCGAATGTCTGGGCTGGCCTGTGTCCGGCTAATGCAGGGGATGCTGAAAGGGAGCAACAAAACACCCTACGGGTAGGGCTGCCCCCGCTCTTCGAGCTCGAAAACACACCTTGCTTTTCTTGTCTTTCTCTCCACGGATGGAAGGCTTCGCCGCCAAGATGACCACAGGGGGCAGAGGTGCCCGTGTCACTCCCTCTGCCAACGAAGCTGGGTGACATGTGGCTAGGATATCATTCAGGGACGCCTGAATCACGCGCCGGCGCCGGTGATCTTTATATCTTGACCCCGCACATTTGTCGCAGAGAATTTATGATGTGTTGATTGTTGATTTCTATCTTCCCTGGCTCTCGGATGTTCCTCTGTGTTGATTTCCGAGATGCAATTTCTGAAGCTTATGCAACCTTTGTGACCTTCCACATTCCAAAGTGTGTATCGCTCGGCTTTCCGAGAAGGCGCCGGGTTTGACGGGTTTCCATGCCCGGCTCCTCACTGGGGGGGTCATCCTTATTTGTTACCTTGAGGATTCTCTCCGTCAATGATAGGGGGGAGACGGAGAGAAGGAAAGGAGAATCATCCTTATCCAGGGCACCAGTTGGCGCTGGACTTCTCTGGCACTCCCTCCCAATTAAAGGCCCTACGTCTCACCCGAAACACCGTTCAGCGCTTCCTGTTCATTCAAATTCAGACTCAGCATTCACAATCAGGCTGCTGCGTGACGTGTTTAGGTTTGTTTCGGTTTCCCGTGTTGCCTTCGGGCGCAAAACAAGTCAAGTGATCCTGACGCGCGACACCATGCAGTCCCGACACCACCAGAGAATGGAATCGGTGATCACCTCGTACACCTTTCCGGGAGCAATCCAACAGCAGACTTCGGACTACAACAGCGTCCAGGACCTCCGACGCCCTACATGCCGGCGCGTGCACGATCTGCACTTCTGTACCGAAATCCCTCAACGGCACCAACCACGCACTTCGGCACCCACCACCCAACGACCCCGACTTTCGGCAACCAGACCTTCGCCGTCCATCGTGACAGCCAACCTCACTCCAACCTTTCTTCTTTCACATCACCACCACCACCACCCCACGTTCTCACCAGTCCATCGGCTACTGCTCCACTTCCGCGTCAAGTTTACGAAGCCGCTCTTTAACAAGACATCGCCGACCATCCAGAGATTGCCGAGGGGCTCGTGTGATTCTTCGGCCCGGTCCGGAATCCAGACAGACCACACATCGTAGCCAGGACCGGCGGAGCTATCGCGCTCCCGTGGACGCGACCATCACGATCAACGCGAACATCATTCGTGGCGACTTGACTTTCAGCGGCCTGATCATCGGCGACTTGATTCTCGGCGACCTGATTCTCGCCGTCCTGTTGCTCGGCGACCTGATTCTCGACGCCGTGTCCCTGACGAACAACGGTGTCAACCTCGGCAACCTCATCAAACCTGCCGCGCGCACCACTCGGGCTCCTTGATCCGACACTGAACCTCACCCAACTGGCTGCCACGCAGGGTCGCAGCCGTGTACCGACCAAACAACACCGGAGTCCTGCACGCATACCCGTCAGCTACGCTTGGCGAACATGCTCAAGGAAGCCAACGCGATCCTGGGCGCCGGCATCCACGCCCACACCGATGGCATCTTCACATGGGTCTACAGACCAAAACACCATGCGCATGACGGGCATCCGCTTGTGCTTCTGCGCCAACCCCTTCGACGGTGTGGCGCGATACCAATACTGTTGGGCTCATGGCACAACACGCGCCGGAGTCGCAGGGATATTGAAAGACCGTCTACTCCGTCCCAACTCTTGGGGCAACAATGACTTCCCGTCCTTCGGATTCTTCGGCTTCGGGATGCAGGGCAACCTCAACGAGGACAACGCCAACGACCTCCTCCAAAAACTGTACAAGATCGGCAAAGGACAGCAAGCAGCCAAGCAGCCATCGTGCAGGTGGTGTCGGAAATCCAGCGGCTGCGCCGTCACCGTGGAGCAGTTCGAGGCGACTACTGGGCCTTCCACGCGGCTCACTCCACGCTTCGCCAGGTCGTGGTGGTCAGACCCCTTTGATGTGTTCACATGCTCGCGTTTCACCGACTCGGCTGTCATTCCAAATATCACCGATGCAACCTTCGCTGCCGAACGTTTCACTGATGTGTCGCTGCCACTGGTTGGCAACCCTTTATCCCTGTGTCTTCTGTCTCACCGCATTTTGTGTCGCAGCAATAAGCGATCAAATGGGTCAATTCGGATCGATTTCGGACACCATCACCTACCACTCTGGCGACCAACCACGGCACGCTCCTGCGGGTCCACACGACCTGGCCCTTACGACAGACGTTGGCAACAACCCACTGCTCCCATCTTGGGCTCTTCCTTCTTCGGCGCCGCGGCTTCTGCACCAACCCGACCATGCTATGGCGGCCACACGGCCTCCTTCACTTTCCCTTTCATTCCCTCCCTCACTCCCGGCGGCGAACAGAAGCTGGTTTTACCAACCTACATGCGTCGTCTCTCCACTCCAGATTCCATTCAGATAGCGCGCTTTTCCAGTGCGGGTGGGTTGCACCAGCAAACTTCCCGTCCCGTCTTTCCCTGCAAAAACCATGCTGAGGTGGAGGGGTGGTGGCGGTTGCCAAAAGACCTACAACCAACCAACCAACCGACCGACCGACCGACCGACCAACCAACCAACCAACCAACCAACCGGCCAACCGGCCAACCAGCCAATCAGCCAACCAGCCAACCAGCCAACCATCCAACCATCCAACCAGGTAACCGTCCAAGCCATCCATCCATCCGTCCAGCCAGTCCAAATCCGTCCATCCACCCAGCCATATCCATCTCCATCCATCCATCCATCCATCCACTATCCATCCACTCATCCATATCGTTCAATCCTTGCATCCATCCGCCATCCATCGCGTCTATCCATCCAGCCATCCATCCCGCGCGGCGGACAGCGAGGTACAATCATTGTTGTTGCTGCTGTGTTTGTTGTTGTTGTTGTTGTTGTTGTTGTTGTTGTTGTTGTTGTTGTTGTTGTTGTTGTTGCTGTTGCTGTTGCTGTTGCTGTTGCTGCCGCTGCCGCTGCCGCTGTTGCTGTTGCTGTTGCTGTTGCTGTTGCTGCGCTGCTGCTGCTGCTGCTGCTGCTGCTGCTGCTAGTGTTGCGGTTGTGGTTGTGGTTGTGGTTGTGGTTGTGGCTGTGGCTGTGGCTGTGGCTGTGGTTGTGGTTGTGGTTGTTGTGGTTGTGGTTGTGGTTGTGGTTGTGGTTGTGGTTGTTGTTGGTGGTGGTGGTGGTGTTGTTGTTGTGGTTGCGGTTGTGGTTGTGGTTGTGGTTGTGGTTGTGGTTGTGGTTGTGGTTGTGGTTGTGGTTGTTGTTGTTGTTGTTGTTGTTGTTGTTGTTGTTGTTGTTGTTGGGTTGTTGGGTTGTTGGGTTGTTGTTGTTGTTGCTGCTGCTGCTGCTGCTGATGTTGTTGTTGTTGCTGCTGTTGTTGTCGTCGTGGCCTCATTCAGTCACAGGGTACAATAATTCAAACACGTGCCTATTATTCCGATGCTTCTGGAAACCACGTAGCAGCATTGACAGCAGCCGCAACCACCGTTGGAACCGCAACAGCAACTGCAGCAGCTAGAACAACAACAAGCTACTAGGACGAAAGCACCACGACCAACAGGAGGCCAGGAGGCTAAACGACACGCCAAGAAAGCGACAACCACCACAACGACTGCGACGAGTACGACCAAATGGCGCCCCACTGACACCAAACACATGAACACATTAACAACTTGTGCAAATTCAAGCAAGCGCAGCCAAACAGTCAGCAAAACACCAACGTACATTTTGAATTAGGTACAAAAAAGACCTAAAGGCTGTGGTGGGCAGTAAAACAACAGCTGTATCACTGCAAGCCTGCGTTGGTGTTGATGCCTGGAGGCTCTGAAATCACCGAAACTTCGTGACCCGCATTCAGCTTGACAGCTCCAGTTGGCAGAAACAAATCCAAGCTGGGAGGGGGAATGGATTTTGATGCCTGAAGGCCCCCGGTTGGCAGAAACAACTGCAAAACTTCAGGGCCTGCGTGGGTGCTGAGGCAGTACAGTAAGGCCTTGTTTTTCCCAAAAGCATCTCTGATGCTTGGGTTCTGCTTTAGGTTTTCTCTTAAGGTGCCTGGGAGCGATACAAGCTGTGACGACGGAGATAAGAAGGGATTTCCATTTCGTTGCGCTGCAGACCGGGCGTGCGATGCCGGCTGGGGGTGCACTGGGTGTGGCTGGAAACCGCCCGTGAGCGAGACTGGCTGCCTGCGGGGACGGCGGTGTGGTGCAGACTGGGCGCGCGAGGCTGGCTGGAAACCGCCCGCGAGCGAGACTGGCGCGGTGGACGCTCGTGACATGCGAAAACCGCCCGCGAGCGAGACTGGCGCGATGGACGCTCGTGACATGCGGAAACCGCCCGCGAGCGAGACTGGCGCGGTGGACGCTCGTGACATGCGGAAACAGCCCGCAAGCGAGACTGGCGCGGTGGACGCTCGTGACATGCGGAAACCGCCCGTCACTGACGCACCTTGGGGCGGGTTGGAGTTGGGGGCATTTGGGTACTGGATAGCGACAACTCGTCACCTCCCCCCGCCCTGTTTTCCGAGGCGATGCCGGCGCCGCGGGCTTGGTGGAGGGCCTCCGGGGCCTGGCGCAGCTGCAGACGCTGAGTCTGGCGCAGATTGGCCAGGAAGCTTAGGGGGGAGGCGCCCGGGTGAGGCGCAGACAAAAGCTCCGCAGTGCTGAGCTTGAGGTGGGGCGGACCGCCCAACAACGTAGCCGATGTGTGTTTGTAGTCTTTGAAGGAACTTTCAGGGGAGGTGCTCCAACTGCATTCCAAAAGCAGGACAGACGCATGCCTGGTGACATGTCACACGGGAAGACAGATTGATGCAAAGGCTGCTTCCAGCCAAGCATTTTAAGGATTGGGACATATCGGGGGTAGGGATGAGGTCCAAATTGACTTGGAAGGCAGTCCCACGAGGGCGCTGGTGGGGTCCGTCAGACGTCTTCCCAGAGCTCGTGTCATGGGGAAGCCGCCCGCGAGCGAGACAGGCGCGGTGGACGTGCGGAGACCGCCCGCGAGCGAGACTGGCGCGGTGGACGCTTGTGACATGCGTAAACCGCCCGCGAGCGAGACTGGCGTGGTGGACGCTCGTGACATGGGGAAACCGCCCGCGAGCGAGACTGGCGCGGTGGACGCTCGTGACATGCGGAAACCGCCCGCAAGCGAGACTGGCGCGGTGGACGCTCGTGACATGCGGAAACCGCCCGGGAGCGCGACTGGCGCGGTGGACGCTCGTGACATGCGGAAACCGCCCGCGAGCGAGACTGGCGCGGTGGACGCTCGTGACATTCGGAAACCGCCCGCGAGCGAGACTGGCGCGGTGGACGCTCGTGACATGCGGAAACCGCCCGCGAGCGAGACTGGCGCGGTGGACGCTCGTGACATGCGGAAACCGCCCGCGAGCGAGACTGGCGCGGTGGACGCTCGTGACATGCGGAAACCGCCCGCGAGCGAGACTGGCGCGGTGGACGCTCGTGACATGCGGAAACCGCCCGCAGCGAGACTGGCGCGGTGGACGCTCGTGACATGCGCAAACCGCCCGCGAGCGAGACTTGCGCGGTGGACGCTCGTGACATGCGGAAACCGCTCGCGAGCGAGACTGGAGCGGTGGACGCTCGTGACATGCGGAAACCGCCCGCGAGCGAGACTGGCGTGGTGGACGCTCGTGACAAGCGGAAACCGCCCGCGAGCAAGACTGGCGCGGTGGACGCTCGTGACATTCGGAAACCGCCCGCGAGCGAGACTGGCGCGGTGGACGCTCGTGTTAACCGCCCGTGAGCCAGACTGGCGCGGTGGACGCTCGTGACATGCGGAAACCGCCCGCGAGCGAGACTGGCGCGGTGGACGCTCGTGACATGCGGAAACCGCCCGCGAGCGAGACTGGCGCGGTGGACGCTCGTGACATGCGGAAACCGCCCGCGAGCGAGACTGGCGCGGTGGACGCTCGTGACATGCGGAAACCGCCCGCGAGCGAGACTGGCGCGGTGGACGCTCGTAGGGATTGTTTATGACAAAAAAATTAAGCAATCATTGTCTAATTAAGCATTGTAGAAACAGTGCTTAATTAAGCATTGCTGCTTCTGAGTTGTGCAACTTTCAATATATATGGAATGCGCTTTTTTTTTCATAATTTCATTTTACACCGTTTTCTGTTTTGTCCATTGCTAGCAAGAACCTCTGAAGCTCGCTGCCCGGCGCTATATACTTCACATGTCCAGTCTAGGCACCTTGTTGGCAGCAAGAAATCTCAGCAATGTCGCTTTGGAAACTGCTGCCATGGAAAACTTTCCTCCTCTTCGTCTGGCCAGCAATGCCAATGTGTGGCCAAACGACTCATCTCGATATGTCCAAGTGTGCGCAGGATTGGTTCTGGACCTAGCCAGCTCCAGAAATAAGTGCCCTTTGGGCTTCACTCGAAACAAAATATCTTCCCCAAAGAAACTTTCCAAGGTGCGCATGAGCAACAGAAACTTCTGCGCTGCTCGTAGGAATTTGTCAGCGTCCCAGTTCGCCGCACTCAAGCAAGCGTACATAGCTTGCAAGTGCTTGCAACCCTGCAGCATAGCTGACTCATGAGGTATGCTTGCGTCCATGTATTGAGTGGCCAGCTGCAAACAGCACGGCACCAAAGCTCTGCTCTCTCCTGCTTTGACTCGAAGCTTTGGAACTTTCTTCTTTCCCTTGACTTCGCGTCTCAACATGGTGGGGAGAAGCTTTGGCAACCTGTCTTGAACCTTGTTGTCTTTGTAGAACTGCTGAATATCTTGAAACAGCTTGGCGCATCTGACGCGCATAAAAACTCCTGCGATCTTCTTCTGCTGAATGTAAAAAAGCAAGCAGCCATGCCAGTCAGCCGTCACCCCCAAGTCGCAGCAGTGAAGGAAATCCACCTTGCAGCTCTGAGTAGTGAAGCCAGGAACTGAAAAGAGAGCTGAAATCAGTTTTCCAGACTGCTGCTGCCTCAAGAAGAAATCCATCGCCGAAATCAAAGGATACCTGAGCAGACGAAAGCCAGCACAAGAATTCTTAAGGGCAGGCTAGCCTGCTAGGGCTGCGTCATGCCTATACGAATGAACCACAAATTAAGCCCTTATCTAACAATCTCAGACAAGACACTTCTCAAATGTTGCGTTGCTGAAATCTTTCAAGTCAGTCTTGGTGGCGTTGCAAAGCCAGCAGATATGCCCCTTGGCAGACCAGCTTGGAAAATCTAGTACCTCCTTGTACATTGACCAGTCTCCTCTCATCTCTGCCAGAGCTGCGCACACTCGCACTGGTTTGCCTGCCAACTTTTTTCTATAGGCATCACTCTTGTTGAATTCCTGCTGCGTGTGCCTCTGGTGAGGCATTTTGTCTACTAATAAGATCCTGAAGCTCCAAGCCAATGCCTCAAAAATGCACTCATATGTCTTTCCCTTAGCTCGCATCGCCTTCGGAAAAGCACACAAGGGCACTCTCAAGCCCTTTTCTCCAAACAAGCACAATGTAATGGTCTCCAGAGTCTGCGATCTGTCAGAATTGAATGGGACTCCATCGATCCATAGCCCCAAGAGCAGCACCTTATCATCCTTGGCCAAGTCGAAATTTGCTAAATGCTGCTCCAGGTCGGGCCGTTCAGCCAAGATTGCCCGTTGGTGCTCCAGCAAGACCCGAGGGTCATTCACCTTCAACAGCGCGTGAACCACTTCATGCGGCATCAGCATGCACAGCTTGGATTTCTCCTCTGCGTCCGTAGCCTCATTGAAGGCTGTGACTTGCAGCTCATACGGCGCAGGCCATTTTGTGTTTCGAAAACACTTTCGCAGCAAATTTCTGTAAGCATTCTTGCCTGGCGCCACCTGCAAATCTTGGATGTGCTGCGTTCCAGCCAAGGAAGCGTTGCCTAATACTCTGGCTGACCTTTGTCCAGATAAGTCATTGTTTAAAAAAATGTCAATCATGTCTGCTCGAAACCTCTTCTCCGGAGGAATGTCATTCACTTCCTCGCATGGCAGTGTCCTTTTGTTGTACATCTCCTCCAACAAGGAGGCTTTTCTGCCTTGCCCTACCAAACAAGTGCACACTTGAAAGTTATGGCGCTTTAGAGGCGAGCGCTTAAGAGATTTAGCTTTGCTTTATCTTATTTTGAACTGTGACTGCAGTGATTGTGGGCCAACCTTCAAACTACAGCTTGAGCCAACCGGCCAAGAAAATATAAGAGGCATGCAGACACACACACAACCACCCATGCGCGAAGCATCTCAATGACTCGATCTGCTGCTTTTTCCATCTCTAGGACAAGCCTGCAAACAAAATCCACAGGCGTGGCTCCTGTACTATATCTTCTCAGGAGAGCAACTCTTGGTCGTTTTGTAGATCAGCTTCACTGCTTTCTCGTGCATGCTTGCCTTCTCATTCAATGCCTTCAGCTGGGCAAGCAGATCTGGCACCTCCTGCTGCTTGTCGGTTGGAAAGGGAACGGCCAGCTGCGTCCTCACCTCTGACAAAAAGCCAGACAACTGCTTGTCAGCGTTCTCCAACTCTCCTAGCTTTTTGCCCCAGCTGTTATCCTTCAGGCCAGCGATCTCGGCTGTCAGGAGCTTTAAGTCCTCCAACAGCTTGCTGAGGCGAACCCTCGCAGCTTGCAGGCTCTTTGACTCAGACTTGGCATCAGACAAAGATGCAGACATGCCATGCTCAACTGCAGAAGAACTGGCCAACTCTGGTCGGCCCAGCAAGTCCAAAGCCATCTTTTGGCTTGCCTTGCCCTTCATGCCCGCAGCAGTGCTTGACATACTGCTGCTTGTCCTTGTGCCCTCAGTGTTCTTCTTGCCCTTGGTGTAGACAAAAAGGTACTTGTGCAACTGCTTGAACTTTGGGTGTTCTTGCACCTGCCTCGAGTGGCCAAAGCTCTTCTCAGATTTGGAGAGGATCTCCTCCAAAATCTCACCCTTGTCATTTTCTGACAGGCCGGCTGTGTCAATATGCTCGATGGCGAAGATCCCTTGCCTCAGCTGCGTTGGCGCAATCCCAGAATGCTGCTAGCAAGCCATGAAACTGCAGAGAAAAACAAAAGCCACTACTAAGCCAAACAACCTGGTGAAGAAGTTGGTGACCAAGGACTCAGTCTCGTCCTTAATGTTAGATGTCAGGGACTCCAGGCTGTGGACCCAGCTGCAATTCTTCACTCCGAATTCTTGCAGTTTGTCCAGAATCAACTTCTTCTCCTCAATGGTGCCCGCTTCGTACTCCTACCAAGGAGATCAAGCTGTCAGTTAAGTAGGTGGCCAAGAAACCCACTACAAACTCAAACATGCATGCGGCGGTCCTGCAACACCTTCTGTGCGTCATCCTTCTGGGAGTCACTGGTTTTCTTTGCCTTCACTTGGTATTTTAGCGAAGTGAGAAGCGCGCTCACTGTGCCTCTGGCGTAGCCCAGCTGGCTTGGTGGGGCCCCAGACCCATCATGCTCCATGGGCGCCTGGCCATCTTCCTTTTTGGCAGCTTGGTCTGAGGCCGAGGCATCGCCAGCAGTCTCCAAAACAGGCTCCTTGACACGCTTCGGCTTTGCCTTGGGCGTTGTTCTCACTTCCTTTTTGACTTTCTTGCCAGCTGAAGCTTTGGCAGCTGACTTTGCAGCCATAGCTTTGGCAGTCCTCCCCATTTTGGGAGCCATGATCCTTACCTGACCTAAGCTTGAGCCTTCTCAACATTCGACACCCAGAGAAACACTGCCGCGCGCGTGTCTTTATCTTAAACACTCTGGATTGATATTCAAACTATGCGCCCGAGCCTTTTTGTTTTGGCACATTCCAATGCCAAGCTCAGCCTCTGAAACCGTACATCCTTCTGAGATCTTCTAGTTCGTTTCTACCTGGCCCAAAATTATCTCCAGCATTGGGCAGGCTTTGCTGCAAACTACTCAGGAGACTTGGCGATGGTACAATGTTCTCAGGCAATCTGTACCAAGGTGTCCTGCTCTCCCAGCCTGACTGATGAAGGCTTACATGACAGATTGTTCCTGCCAAATTGCGCCAGTAGCTTAGCAGCACGGGATCCCCATCAGGCCATACCATGGCTGACAACTGTGGGGATCTGGCTAAAACAAACCAGAATGGCTGCAAACCATCGCCTCACAAGGGAGTGTCAGACAGCAAACTCAATCCTACCTGATTCAAACTTGATAGATTCATTTCAAATGTAGCACTACTGTAATCCTTCAAAATGCAATGTAGTCCAAACTAAAATAAACAACTATATCAAGTCACAACACCATCCATGGGTTGCCTGCACCCACATAATATATTATATTACTCCCACACCCGGGAAAATAATTTTTAACAAGCATTTTTTAACAAATTTTTAACTGTTAAAAATATTGAATTTAAATGGAGTTTCCTTTTAAACTCAAAATTTTTAACAGTTAAAAATTTGTTAAAAAATGCTTGTTAAAAATTTTCTGTGTGTTGTTGATGTCCTAACCAATACCAAATGCAGTGATCATGGTGCGATCAATATCAATTCAGTGAAGCTGCAAGACTGAGTTGGGATCTTGTAAGAAACTTGGCAAATCACACCAAACAACAATGCACACACTTGACTGCAAGCTGAAAACCATCAATGGGCACACAGCCCCAATGTCTATTAGTGAAGGTGCAGCCAGCCTCCTTCCAAGGAGGATGCCTCCTTCTCAGGAGGCTTGCCATGGCCATGCACACAGACCAAGTCAAGTCAAACCACAGTCTACCAGCACTGCAAGGCGCTTACAACCAGCAACATACTTGAACAGTGGCTACAAGTCTGATATTCTGAGGCCCTGGCTGCATGGCGAAGTCCACAAGGATTACATCTGAGTTAAAGGAATTCCTAGCACCTTGCAATGGGTATCAAAGATGCAGACATGCCAAAAAGACAAACAAATGCATCTTTGATCGCAAGTCAATCTAAGACCATACCAATTACGCCTCCTGCCAAGGAGGTAGTCCTTCTCAAAAAACAAATCCTCCCACCAAGGAGGCCTTTTGTCTGAGGCAGCAGCTGTCCAAGCACGCTCCTACACCCCAGACATGTTTGGCAAGATGCAACAAACATGGCAACTTGACCAGGCAAACAAGTTTGAGCACATCTGCCATGCATTTTCCCATCCGACACGCTCGAAGATTCCACGGTATCGTGATCTGATCTGGCCACTCAAGCATCTGCCTGGTCAGGACAAGCATCTTGCACAAGTATCAAAACCGTAAAAAAATAAAGCTGGCCTTGTTCTCCGACGGATCTGCTGCGGGCTTCTCGGGCTTCTTGAAAGTATCGCCTTCCTGCAGGGTAGATTCACACACAAAAAAGGACACTCCCAAAAAAACATGGCAAATCAATGTGATCTCTCAAGGCAGTCCTTGGCCAGCCGGATGGCCTTTGCCACTGCGCTGGGATGGCCAGGTCCAACCCACCTTCCATTCACCTTCAAAGAATCGATCTGAGCTTCCAACCAAGCTTTTCGTTTCCGTCCCTTGTTTTTTTTACCCTTCGCGGGCTCTTCCTCCCAGCCGTGGTCGCGCGCCCAAGCACCTGTCCCCCAGTAGGATCTTTGCCAGCTTTCAAAGGCGCCCTGCTGAGTTTCAACTGCATCCTGCTGAGCCTCAGTGGCCACCACTTCGGGCTGCTTCTCAGCTGCCACCTCTTCGGGCTGCTTCCCAGCTGCAGCAGCTGCAGCAGCTGCAGCCACCACCACCGGCTGCTCATTCTTTCCCTGCTGCCGCTCCTTTCCACCAGCACGCCATGGGTGCAGAGTTGCTAGCTCTTTGAAGTCCTCTGCGGATTTCCCAAGCATTTTTGCTTTCTCCCTTTGGCCTCCTGCAAAGCCCACTTCGCATAGTAGGATTTTGTCTCCAAAGGGACATCGGCACTTTTCTCCATCTTGATGCTGGCGCTCAAGAGCTCGGCTGCCTTTTTTTCCTTCACTGCCCACTGGTACCCTGCCCGGGCCGCATCATCTTCCTCCGCAGGCACCTCTTGCTGCTTCTTCCAAGATGCGGCCTCTTCCTCACTGCTGGCCACCTCTTCGATGACGATTTGTTTCGTCTCGTCCTCCTCCTCCTCCTCCTCCTCCATCTGGGCCCACTCCTCGGTGAGGTGCCTCTGGTAAACCGCATCACTGAATCCGCTCTGACGCCAGGACTGCGGAGACCAACATTCTTCACTCACTCCCTTCTTCCACATTGCCAAGGAGGGCTGTTGGTGCATGTAGTACTGGCTGCACAACAAATTTGCGCATAACGATCCTCTGAGATACGATTTCGTTTTGCATGCCTTGCAAAACCTGAGGTCTAGCAAGGCCTCGTTGCCCGAATCAGATCCCTTCCAAGCCCGGATCGGGCCTTTCCACTCTTTGCCATAGCCGCTCTTGCTACTTCCAGCCATGACTATGCAAGCTGCCTGACTGTGACCATATCATGCAATCATATGCTGACATGCGTGTCATCCACGCCATATCCATAGCCACTTGAGCTCAAACATATCTGCCAACAAGCGCACATGTGTCTTGCAAGCAACATGGCCAAAGCATCTCAAAACAAAGCAATGAACAAAGAGCTCGCGCGCAACCCTGTCTCCTCCAAGGAGACTGTGGGCCGGCAGACGCTGGCGTCATCACCTGCAGACTAAGTCAGAGCATGCATGCTTGCGGCAACTGCACTTGAACATTTCCTCCTGCCAAGGAGGATGGCCTGCACAAAGAAACTTCCTGAAGGATCAAGTCCTGGCCATGCGCAAGAAGGTCTGGCAACCTTCGACGCGGCCTGCACAAAAGAGATCAAGCTATACCCTCCTGCCAAGGAGGTACCTACACCATGCACAAGGCACAAGTGACATCAACAACAGCAAAGTCCTTAAAAAATGGCTGCGGTCCAAACGCTCATGCAATGCACAAACACACAAGGTCTTTGCCAAAGGGACTGCAGGAGCTGCCTGGAGATCCTCTTCCTCCGAGTCTTCCACAACCAAAACATCTGAATCTGAGTCCACCTGGTCTGCCTCTCCCACGTCAGAGGCCTCTGCAGCTGCCTCATCGTCAACTGATGCATTAATGGCAGTGGCTGGAAGACCATACATGCTGAAAACATCGCACGAAGCTGTAGCCTTCCTTTTGAATCGGTATCTTCTGCTTGGCTTGAAGGCTGCGGCGTCACCTGCAGGAAGAGCCTGTGCTGCACCAGGTGTCTCGACGGGCTCGCGTTCTTTCATGGGCTCCATGGCTTTCTGTGGAGTGCCTTGCCCTGTAAGCTGCTTGAGCTTTGACACAAGCCTCCACACACTGGGCGTGAGCTTCTTCCCGGAACTGCTGGACTGCAGCTTGCTCCTCAAATGCTTGAAGCAAGCAGATATGTCCCTTGCCACCGCGCGAGCATCCTTGCCGCTGACGTCATAAGATCTGACCAACCGAACTGTCTCATCCATGATGTCTGCCAGCAAGCCCTCATACTGTGCTATAACATCCTCCACATCCTTTCTGAAAGCGGCCGGGTCCAGGTCTTTGAAGTGAGATCTGAAGCACTTCACCAAGTCTTTGGCACTAGCCGTGTTTCTGGCTCGAGGAGGCGGCATGTTTGCAGCCATGCAAGGGCTCGGTCCACAACTGCGTCTGCACGCAGGCACATGCACGCCACTGCACATACTCAAAAAACACGCTTGAAAAAAAAAAGAAAAAACAACAAATGTACCCGCGCCAAAAAAAACAACACGCCCATTCGTCCACAAGTAAAAAAACCTTTGACGTTCATCAAAACAAAGATCAGCGTTCAATTAAAATATAGCAAAATTCGAGACATGTCTGTGATATCCATGAACCCTAGAAAATCAAGCTCTCTATTTAAGCATTGTTTTTTACAAAAACAAAAATGCTTAATTAAGCGAACAATGCTTAAATAAAAGCTACAATGCTTAATTAAGCACGAAACAATGCTTCCTAAAGCATTTTTGCTTCAAAAAACAAAAAACAATGTTTAATTAAGGGAAAAACACTTAATTGGGCATTCACTTTAAGCATTGTTAGCTTAATTAGATATTGTTAAATTATTTAAATACTTTTGGAGGCTCTGGGTAACCGCCCGCGAGCGAGACTGGCACCGTGGACGCTCGTGACAGGCGGAAACCGCCCGCGAGCGAGACTGGCGCGGTGGACGCTCGTAACCGCCCGCGAGCGAGACTGGCGCGGTGGACGCTCGTGACATGCGGAAACCGCCCGCGAGCGAGACTGGCGCGGTGGACGCTCGTGACATGCGGAAACCGCCCGCGAGCGAGACTGGCACGGTGGACGCTCGTGACATGCGGAACCGCCCGCGAGCGAGTCCGGCGCGGTGGACGCTCGTGACACGCGGAAGTTCGCGAGCGAGACTGGCGCGGTGGACGCTCGTGACATGCGGAAACCGCTCGCGAGCGAGACTGGCGCGGTGGAGGCTCGTGACATGCGGAAACCGCCCGCGAGCGAGACTGGCGCGGTGGACGCTCGTGACACGCGGAAATCGCTCGCGAGCGAGACTGGCGCGGTGGACGCTCGTGACATGCGGAAACCGCCCGCGAGCGAGACACCGCCCGCGAGCGAGACTGGCGCGGTGGACGCTCGTGACAGGCGGAAACCGCCCGCGAACAAGACTGGCGCGGTGGACGTTCGTGATATGCGAGCGAGATTGGCGCGGTGGAGACATGCGGAAACCGCCCGCGAGCGAGACTGGCGCGGTGGACGCTCGTGACATGCGGAAACCGCCCGCGAGCGAGATTGGCGCGGTGGATGCTGGTGACATGCCGGCAAGCGAGACTGGCGCGGTGGACGCTCGTGACACGCCGGCGAGCGAGACTGGCGCTCATGACATGCGGCAACCGCCACGTGCGCGGCTCCATGTGAACAGCCCGGCGCTCCAGGTGTGCCATAATTGTCCTTTTTGCCGCACACCTGACCCGAACAAACGGTGCCAATGTGTTTCTAGGACAAACCCTCTCTTCAGAAGCTGTAGCCTCTTGGGGTTCGCCCTACTATTTTGGAAGCAGCCTGGAAGCACGTTGACATGAATATGCTGAGCACACTCGGCCCAAACAAAAGGGCGCATGAACATCCAAACAGCTGACCCGGTCTACGCAGATCGTGGTAACACTGTGTCTCAGACTTGTTTCGGACAGGCGTCAGACCCACCAAGTGACCGAGGCTTGTCCACACCGAGCCCCCCGCAAAAGCGCAGCGCCGGCCCCGTCTCCACACACCTGCGGCGAATCCACCCAACTTGCCATCCACACGCATCCAATTGACAACGTGCGCGGCCCTTTCAACCTCTGTTCTTTGATTCTGGTAGTTTGGTTTTTGATTCTGGTAGCTTGGTTTTTCTGGCTTGTAACTGTGTCCTGCTGCTACTTGTCACAGATGATGCCGTGAAAAAACACACAAGCACACAAGAGCAGGATCACAAACACCGGCCCGCGCACACACACACAGACACAAGGCACACTGCGAGCAGCTTTGAAAGCTGGATGTTCAAACAAATCACCCATTTGATGTTTTCCCTCAGCATCAGCCTGCATTAGTGCACAAACCCTGTGGTGGCATGTGTGCCAACTGTTTCGATTGAAAACCCCCGTAGATATGACCAGCTCAGTTGAAACAGCTGGTGAACATGCCACCACAGGGTTTGCGCACTTCTGCAGGCTGAGTTTCCCCAAACAGGCAATTTCCCAACATGGCTCAAGCCGGGGTGAGACTGCGTGGCCGGTTCATGAGCGCCCGCAAACATCACGCGCCAGGACCTCAGTGGCAGGTGGGCCCAAGGCTTACTGACTACACATGCCCTGAATTGTCAGCAAACTGGTTGGTTTTTTGGATTTTCATGCAAAGCTAAACTCGAGGCGCCCAAGCTATTGACTCAGGACTCCTGGACTAATGAAATGCACAGGTGGCACACCCATGTGTTCCCTCAAAATGGGCCAAGCTGTCCCTGCTAATCACGTAGAGCGGGTGAAGAATTGCTTGAAAGGCCTCCAAGCTCTGAAGAGAGCTATCAAGCTCCTCCCAAAACCGGACGTAGTCCTCAATCTCAATGATCTTCATCTTCAGGACTGTGTGGTTGTTGAGCTTGGCCAGCTTCTGGCTCCAAGTTTGCAGTTGCTGGTACGGGTCGAAGGAGCAGAACTCCTGGTAATGTACATCCCGCAATTGCTCACCATGTTGGTAGTGCCGCTGGAGCAGAGTCAAAGCTGCGGATGATTTCGCAACGACTTTGCTTTCCATTCTCTTGTCAACCATCAGGCTGTAATGCAATCAGGACTCAGGACTTTGGACTGACGACCTTTTCCCCCTAACGCTTGAGCAGGCTGAAATGCAAATGTGGTCCCAGGGGTTTGCTTCAGACTCTCCGCAACAGCTGAACTCAGGCTCTGTGCATTCTGAAGCGCTTCCTGCTGGGCACCTGGTGCGGCGGGGGCCAGCCAGCCAACAGTCCATTGACAAGTGTTTTTCTAACGCGCCCGGAAATGCACTCTTCAAAAAGTTGTCGGTTTTAGACGCTTGAGGTTGCCCCTTTTGAAAGCTAATAACCTTTTAAAAGCTAATAAATGGCTTGCAAGCTTCCCAAGGAGTAAACTCAAGCGTCTGAAACCGGCAGCTTTTTGGTAGAAGCTCAGCCGCCCAAGAAAACCCGAACCAAGTTGGACCCCGCCCATCAGTCAGCCAACCAGCACTGCCCAAGGCCTGATTCTTGGGAGCGCGGAGTGCTAGAGTGCAGAGTCCAGAGTCCAAAGCCCGGGCCCTGGCACTGGGCAAGTGTTGAGGGTGGCAGTGTCTGCAAATCAACCCCCCGTCTGGAAATAGGGCAAGTGTCTGGGAAACTTAAGGTATCCAGACGACTCAGCCAAGGCGCATTTAAATTTTGCACTCGCAAGCGCATGCCCTCAGTCGCCTGCAACGTTTGGCTGGCACCAAGCTTGGGAACTGGATTTTGGCCTGGAGCTCACTGACGGCGGCAAAAGGTGTGGCCGCTGCTTCCCTTCCCGCAAACCATGCCTTCACCACTTGCACTCCGCGTGCTTTGGGGTAGGCTGCGGACCTTCGCAGCAAGCTGGCCCTGCCCTGGAATCGCACCTTGCCCCTGGAATCTGTCCATTTCTTTGTCAGGTGGA
The DNA here is from genome assembly GCA_963377175.1 of Effrenium voratum. Lineage (NCBI taxonomy): Eukaryota > Dinophyceae > Suessiales > Symbiodiniaceae > Effrenium > Effrenium voratum. The sequence goes on along the minus strand of CAUJNA010000665.1, from coordinate 39,494 downwards.
TGTGTTTCTTGCTCTTGCAGGTGCAAGGCCGAGCTACATGCTGGATCCATTGCCGCGATCCCACGAACTTGTACCTCTTCCACAGCTTTTTCCCATCAGGCGAGCCCCGGTCAAAGGCGCAGCGGAGTGTGACGCAGGACTCTGGACTCAGCATTTGGAGCACTCTTGCGATGGGTGGGAAGTTGAAGATGGAGCTGCACGGGGGATTTTCCAAAACTAGCTCCACCCCTCGGCTGTGGGCGAGTTCCATCAGCATGGCGCATGCAGTAGCCATCACATTGCCTTGCGCAACTTTGGGGTAGGTGGTGTCACCGTGATACATGTTGGCCGCTGAACGCCGTGTGCGTGAGATGTTGAGACCGATCCAGGATGCACACGCCGGCGCTAGCCACAGAAGTCCACCGAGCCGCAGCCGAAAGACCAGTTCGACTGCGTTCATGAACCCGCTTTTTACTGTCATGTCTTAGGAGGTCTCTCCATCCACATCGGTGCAGCCCATGACCCTGTACTTGTCGAAGGGTCTGGCGGCGAACCCCTGCGATTGGGCTGCCGCAGCGATGCTGCCCACACCTGAAAAGATTTCAACTGCATCTAAGTCCCTGGGTGCACCGGACAGGTGTGCGCAGGCAAGAAGCGTGGCCACTGTGAGGCCAAAAAGCTTTACGTTTGTCATGGCTTCGGCTTCGCTGTGAGAACTTGAGCCTGCTAGCTTCAGGCGGGGTCATGCAGCTGTGCCTGAGACTGCCCTCTAACTATCATGACTGCTTCCAAGCACTGCCCAACAATGTCAGCCAACAAGGAAATAAGCATTGGCCCAGCCATCTTTGTTTACACTCTGGACTCTGCACTCAGCGGAACTTCACGAGCATCTGCCACGAGGCGCCGGGCAAGTTGTTGTAGTAAGGGTTGTCCTGTCAGGGCCAAACTGTCTTTCCGGTCTTTTGCGCAACACAAGACCGAAATGCAGCTGCAATCCCCAGTTCGTGAGGGCAAGGGGCTGATCTCGAGCGGGTTGCAGGCTTTCCAGGTACCCATCAGTGGATCGATGCGCATCTCTCCCATCAGCAAGACACCTGAGCTCCTGCGCGGCCCGAGAAAAGCAGCGAGATTTTGAAGATCTGATTTGCGCTTCTCATTCATGGGGTGCGTCGCGTAGCAACTCCCAGTGGGGGCAGGACTTGCAAGGCGCAGAAAACGGTCCGTGGGTAAGAGCAGAACTGGTGGTCCGTTGGGCGCCTTGCTGCTCATGTAGTGCTTGACGACCATGAGCATGCCCTACCCTTGATGCCACTAGCCCCTGCTCTTGTAGGCTGCTGAGCTCCGTGTGAGAAAGATCCATGCGCAGCTTGAACGTGAAAGAGTGAGGAGACTGAACCCCCCTGCGTGTCACAAAGCAGTTGTAACAGTGCGCCAGCGCCGGGTGCATCCAAGAGTTGAAATCCCGCACATGCGTCATCAGCTCACAGTTCAATTCGTAGCCCTTGCCAGCAGTGACTGGCGCCATACCAGTCCTTACCCGGCTTGCTATCAAAGGGCACCGTTCTGAAAATTAAAGACTTGCCTGGGGCAAAACAACCAAGTTGTCAAGATGCAATATTGCGACGCGAAGGTCGTCCGGCACCTTGATGCGCACCTTGCGCAGGACCAGCGCCAGCAGCAAGCTGAACATGAAGTCCACGTCTTCGTGCGTGCGCCCGACTTGCAAGAAGTTGAGCGCCGCGCTGTGAAACTTGTACTTGCGCACCAGGACAGCTAGGAACTTCACAACTTCAGAATTCTTCGCCTGAGCAGTCGTGTTGTCTGCTTGAACAACCAGGTGGTCCGGCATGGCGCGGCCTCTGGACGCACACATGCGCTGGACTCTGGCAAGGGTGCGGGTCAAGACCTCACAGAAGAAAGAGGCCCCGTGAAAGAAGTTCTTGTCGTCAGCAAGGTAGAAGTCGGCGCAGTAGCCGTGTGCCAAGGCCAGGTGAACAACAATCCTGGGCCTGTTGAATGTGCTTTGGACTTCCGAAAGGTGTACTGAGGCCACACTCCCTTGTTCTTATCCAGGCCATCTATGATCACAGTCAGGACTCTGGACTCCGGACTCCGTGACTGCCAACGCAGGTGCCAGTAAATCAACCTGTCGCGGTACTGTTCCCGCAAATGGGCCTGCCACGCCTGAGCGCGGTTCCGCTTGTCCTGGACGGTCCCGTGGCCATAATGGATGAACTGCGAGTGCTCAAAGCAAATGCTGCATTGACTGTGTTGGGACTGCTTGCGAAGACCGATGCAATGCTTCCATCCTTGGCTCTCGCTGGCTAAGGGCACTTTATCACAAACTTAGTTCACTCCTTTTTTGGCACAAGGTTGTACAAAGACAGGAATTATTAGAAGGCATCGTCCGTGCCAGCGTCTCCAAAACGTGCTCCAACTTGCTGACTGCCCTCCACACCGAGCAACTGCCCAAGCCAGGTATTGCCACCACAAGTCAATTGGCTTCTGGTTTTGTATGTAGCGGATTGGGAGGTCTTGCTCGTCCATGGATGCTGTCATGACATCTTGCAGAAAAGTTTGGGAGGGGTCCCAGCCCAAAATAGGAAGCATTTGGTGGAACTTGGAGTGAGGCTGCAAGGTGGGGACTGCTGATGCAGCCGGGCGCTCGTCAGCATCAATGGAGTTGTCAATGTCCCAGCTCGGATCCTCTGGAAGGAGCTCAGCCGCACTGTTGTACATCTCAAAGAAAAACTGGTCGACTGAGATGCTGGCGTCTGCGCGCGCTCTGCCATTGTTCTGCCTCAGGTCCACACTGCCACCGTGCGTTGCTTTTTGGAAGGTCCGCGCGCTGCAGCCCAGCAGTGCTGTCAACCTGCGCAAGCAAACCCTCTTGCCCAGAAAGCGCCACGCTGCCCTTGAAGCATCTGAGTCCTTGCCAGTGCTCCAGCAAGTGCTGAGCAGCTGTGAGCGGGCCTCAATCTTCAACTGCTGAAAAATCATCCGAACATGCGCCACCTCGTCCACATCGAAGCCACCTTCGCAAGAGCTGCAAACGCCTGTCTTGCTGCTGGTGCTTCGGCATGGTTCGGCTAGCAGGCTTGCTGTAGCCGCCCGAGCTTCTGCCAAAGGCAATGCGGCGGTCTCACGGGACTCGCCAGCCAGAATGACCATGCCCAAGGTCACGTGCACTTCTGGCATTGGCTTGGCCGGCATCCGCGCAGGCCTAGAACAGCCTGCTGGGCTTGGTGTCAACCACGACGGCGCTCTGCCAGATGCCGCCTGCTGCTGGCTGCAGACCTCAAGCGGGGAGCTTGATCTGGGGACTTTGGCCTTCGGCTCCACCGTGACAGGCGGCTGCAGCCAGGAGGCGCCGGCTGAAGCCGCAGGCGTCAGCCAGGAAGATCCTGGCGAACTGCGACTCTCCGCACTGGCCTCCGCTTGCGACCATGGCAAGGGCCGCTTCCAAGCCATGCTGCAAGGAAAAACCTTGCAACTTGGGCCGCTGAGGGCAAGATGGGCAACTGCAAGACATGCGACTGCAAGCAACATGCAGGAAGGGCAAGCAATTTATCACATTACTTGGGCAACACGCCCTCTGCACTGCTTCTGACGCTTTGTGGCTTACAAGATCATGCGCTCTTTTCATTCTTGGCCTCAGGACTCTGAGACTCCGGCAGCGCTGTCTGCACTGAGAGGTCTCCACAAACCCCGCGTGGAACCCCGAATTTTGAACTGGATCTACAGCTTCTTACTCAGCACTGACAGCTCCTGGTCCACTTTGGATTTCCAGAGCCGGGAAGCTTCCTGGATAGCCTTGCTGACGCCGTCCTTTGTGGCCTTGGCACCGGGCTTCTTGCCGTTGCCTTTCAAGGTCTTCTTCATGTGGCCTTGCAAGAAGAACCAGTAAGCCTCCTGCGAAGCCGTCCTTGTCACCGCGCCTTTCATGGGCTTGCCCGGGTACTTCTTCTCCAAGCGCTTCTGCTTTCACTCCAAAGCTTCCGCTTCAGCTCCAAGGACTCCTTGCTTTCATCATCAGTGGGCGGGCGGCGGCCTGCGAAGCATCCCACTGAGCCCCATGCTGCTCAAGCTTTCTTCGGCTGGCCCGTCGGTCTCGTCCTTGCCAGCCGGGGACCTCTCTCTGACTTTCTCAGAATCCTCGCCCTTGGAGCTGCCCGGGGCTTGTTGCTGCTGCACTGCGTCACGCGGTGGCTGCTGGGTCTGCTTCTCCACTGTGGGCAACTCAACACTGCGCTCCTTGGGAGCAGCTCGCTGCGGTGTAGCAAGGGACTGGGCCATTTGCTTTGCTGCCAGAGTTGCCAGCCGCACAGCCGCCTCAGCCGCTTCTGCCCTTTTTTTGGCAACGGCTGTGGCAACTGCACTCTGCTTCTCCAAGTCAGTCTTGTTGCGCTTTGGGTTCTTGTCCTGGGCACAAGCGGCAGGACCTGGCACACTGCCAGCTGGCTTGGGCTTCGTCCAATCCCGCCACGCCATGGCAGATTTTCCCTGAACAGCGCCGGCCTCCGCTGCAACCGCGAATGGCCGCCCTGGCTCTGCCATCCAGTCTCGGACTCGGTGTCTGAGAGCCTGGCCATGCTGGGAGGAAGCTCCAAATGATTCAACACAAACAAACGGCTAGATCCAAAATGCTGCAGTTCACAGGAGTGTGCTGCAACTGGCCGGGCAACACGTGTGCAACAATGGCAAGGCCAAGGCGCAAAAGAGCATGCTACCACCTTTCCACGACTCAAGCAAAATCGGATGTCAATGTTCAAACTGTGCGCGGCAAGCGACTTGCGACACTTGGCAAAGCAAATGCAGCAGTGTGAATCATGCCAGCTGAACAAGCGTTCCCTGCTTGAGACTCAGGGGTTCGCACGGCAACAAGCACGGCTTGGCCGGCACACACTGGATGCCCTGCTCAGTGTCCGTCAAGGACCAGCGACTCACAATCTGCAAGAGCCCTGTCTTGTGCTTCTTCGTGACAGGATCCCAGCTGGCACCCTGAGCACACTGCCAACGTCCTCCCAGTCTGGGGACGCCTTCGCGCCAATCTTCCTGGGAGTCTTGGCGGGCACAAAGGCACACTTGTCAGACACGGTGACGTCGTACGTCCTCCTGGTCGTGTCACCGGCACCGTCCTCCCACAGTGCGAACACTCACGGTAAAACAAGGGAAAAAACGATCGAAACTATACTTGGTTGCAAAAGTTGTCGGTTTTAGACCGGTCATGGGTCCTTCTCGCTCTTCGCCTTGATTGTGTGGCACGCGAACTCGATGATCGCCAAGTCCCGGCCGCTTGCTTCCAGGCTGGACAAGTAAGTGCGCAAAGACTGGCGCTTCCCTGTGCCCTTGTCACCGTCTGCAACAAAGCAAGCTTCTTCGGTGTCGGCTTGGAAGTTGACGTGGTACACCGTCGCCTTCTTCTCGGCCGCGTCAATTTCCTGACCATAACTGTTAAAAGGGCAATCCGTCTCTCAACGTTCAAAATTCAAGGCAGTCCTCGTTAAGCTTGAAGGCGCCAAAGACCAGAGCCAAGCCAGGCCCCTGGTCACTCAGCTCGCAGTCCTGGGCAGCCATTGCCCAGATCTCACCGGAGTCTGTGAAAAAAACCTTGGCAGGCTCCACGCACACCTCCGCAACTGCGCCCTTCTTGGCAATGAGCCTCTGGCTGGCCAGGCACCTTGTCCACCACCTTTGCCTTTTTCCTGGGGCCGCCTCCATCGGACTCAGCACGGCGCTTGGCGCCTTCCAAGTGCGGCTGGCCAGACGGATTCTATTTGACATTGTGCTCTGCCACTGCCGCCTCCCACTCTGCTCTGGACTCCGGACTCTGCAGCTTGGACTCCATGAGCTCCAGGCACGTTGCCCTGAGCGGCAACAAGTTGGAACAGCCGGGTAGGTCATGGTGAAGTCGCTGTCCTGCAAAGCCGGCGCCGTCCTGCCTTCGGAGTAGTTGGACAGCGGGGCCCAGTCCGGAACCTTGAGCAGCCCATCCGTGCAGCAGGCTTGAAGCTTTCTGCGGATCTGGTTGTTCAGCCACTTGCACACCCGGGCGTCCCAGATGAGGCCGATGTAGAGCTGCCTGGGCGCACCGGCATAGTCCGCCTTGCGCGTGAGGCACTCCGCAAGTGAGTGATCAAAGGCAAACACATCGAGCCAGGCAGCAACTGCCTTCTTGGGCAAGCTCATCGATGCGCAGAGCGCACCGTGGAAGGCGGCTGGGATGGCCCAGCCACTGAGCCACTGCTTGCGGCGGGCGGGCTTGCTGAGGTCCAGGTTGCCACCACAGGTGGCGAAGCTCCGGCGGGGGTCCACCATGTTTTTGACGGCAAGCATGGGGACGCTTGCCGCATCCTTGATTGCCCCAGGCACAATGTGCCGCTTCCACAGAAGGCTTTGGGCAAAGTGGCTCAGCACCTTGTCGCCGCTGCTTTGGTCTGAGACGCACATGAAGAACTTGTGCAGCCCAGGGCGCTTGGACTGCATCTGGATGGAGGCGGGGTCGAAGGCAAGGTGAACTTCTCGAACAAGCAGGCGATAGTCGGGGTCAGCCAGGATCTGCCGGGTCTGGTTGGTGGCCGCGATGGTCGCCGCCTCGTTGTACTCATTCCCCCACGCTCCGCAATTCGGAGCAGCCACCAACATGCAGCTTGTCTCAGGGCTGGATGCAATCTGTGCTGCGTACTCCTTCACTGCAGCTTGCATGCCAGCCTGCGCGTCATACCCAAGGACAGTGCAGTTGCACCAGTACACTTTGTACACTGGCAGACAGTGCTCAAAACATGAATGCATGACTCTGATTAACAAAGCTTTTTTGCTTACTTTTGGCCCCCTGCCTGAAAGCCAACGTCAGCCAGAAATCGGAACTGCACAGCAGTGAGCTTTGGGTTCATCATGCGGTGCTTCTCAGTGAGCTCTGTGTCGAGATAGCCGCGGCAGAACCTCTCCTGCAAGCGGGCCACAGCCTTGTCTGTGAGGAGGTGCTGCCACTCACCCAGGAAGTGGGAAAAGATGGCAGCGATCGCCCAAGCAGTCTCGCCATCTTTTTGATCGCGGAAGCTGGAGGCCCCAAGGCTCAAGTTCACCTTCTTCTTGAGCCTCTTGGCGTCTGCAACTTTGAAGAGAAAGTACTGCACCTTGCGCTTGACATACCAATGCCTCTTCCGGTTGTCAACAGCCAGGATGTTGCGCCAGAGCTCGGAGTCCTGGTTCGTCTTGGGCTTCAAGCCGTTGAAGAAGGCATCTGCAGCCAGCACCTTGTATGGGAGAGCGCTATTTCTGATCAAGTTGGTCTGCCAGTGGTAGTCTATGGCTTGGAACGTGTCGGCGTCCAGCAGGGGCAGCGTCTTCACTATGCTGATTTCCATGTCAGTGAGCTGTTTCACCTCGTTCTCGGAGCTGCTGTTGAACTCAGCCACCAGCTTCGGTGCAGCCTCTGCCCAGTCCATTCCATCCGCGCGCGCCTGGACCAGCAGGAGGTTGGAGACCTGGATGCAGTCAGGCCGGGGACGCGCAGACTCGGCAAACTTGTCCTGCAAGCACGCGAAGCGATCCTGCCGCTCCTGCCCTGCGGTCTTGTAAGTGCAACGGAAGCCATACAAAGCTTTAACTTGGGGGCTCAAGGCTTTGAGCTCATCGTCGCTGAGCTCCAGGTGGTTCACCCCCAGGAGCAAGATCTTCATTGCCAAGCTCTTCGCAAAGCCAATGCCATGGCCAACCATGAAGTCCTGCAGGGCCCCCCCTCCACATGGATGCTCTTGGGGAAGGTTTTTATGGATGGGGTTTTCGATGGAGTTGTACGGTTTCTCAAGGAAGTCGCGCACAAATCGCAGCACGTGCACCATCTTGGACTTGCCCTTGAGGGAGAGGGCAGGGTCAAAGCTGAGGTGCCATGGGTTCAGGAAGAGCTCAACAGTCTCGTTCGGACTTGGCACTGCTGGAACTGTGGTCTCAGCTGCTCTGCGAGAAAACTGAAAGCTTGGGTCAACCTTCTCCAGCCGTGTCTTGACTCCCTCAAAGATGGCCTTGAGCTCCGTGCGGTCTTGGTCAAAATTGGTGGCCAGGTAGTCACCTCAGGTCAGTTACATGGCTGCCAAGGACAGCGCGTGCAAGTGATGGCCAGAAAAGCTTGCAAGACAAGGTGTGCCGGTCACTCACTCCGAGTTGCAGATCTCGACAGCGTCTGGCTGCTCTGGATCCCCAGTGCCTCCAAAGGTGTCCTCCAGCCATGCCTCGAACTTGGTCAAAATGCCTTTGACGGCTGAAGGCATTCCAGCAGCCTACTCGGAGCCCCTCAAGACTCAGGACTCTGAACTTGGCTTGAGCATTCAAATTGCATTCGCAGTGCAAAGTCAGAATTGTAAAAAAAGCAAGTGATCTAGAAATGAGAAAATGAAAACAGAGCGTTAGAGCCATTTCTAGAGGGTATGTTGTATAGGGATCGAGAAATGGCGCTAACCTAGTAGGTTAGTGCCATTTCTCTAGTGTACGGTATCATGTGCTGCCATTTGTTAACTGCCGATAGCCGAACAAATAGAAATGGCAGCACCTGATGCCGTACACTTGAGAAATGGCACTAACCTACTAGGTTAGTGCCATTTCTCGATCCCTATACAACATACCCTCTAGAAATGGCTCTAACGTTCTGTTTTCATTTTCTCATTTCACCATTTGCTTTTTGGGGCGGTGGTTCAGAAATCTGTGATTCTTAAATGCACTCAAATGCACTCAATGTTGACTGGCTTGCAATGCGGTGCAACCACTCCCTTGCCAGGCGCACATGCCCCTGCTCAGAACCACTTTTGGATGGGCCTGCGCCAAGGTCGGACATCCGGGACACGCACAGCCTGCCGGCGAGTGCCCGAGGCATTGTGAGGGGGAAGGGGGGGGTGGAGCAGCTAGTAAAGCAGCTTTCCACAGAGGACGGCGCCTCAATAATTTTGAACTCAGTTGTTGATGAGGCAGCCACCGAAAGCCTGTCTATTCTTATTGAGTTGGTGTAGGTTCAATGATGCATTGAAGGGTGAAGCGCCACCTTGCTCAAGTGCGGCCTGTGTTGCAAGCAGAATTATAGCTGCCAAAATGCGAAAATGATATCATCTAGCTTGGCCTGCTTTATCCCGAGTGAGCCGGTCCTTTCAGGAAACTGACAGCTTTTGGAAGACCTGGTGTGCATCAGTAACGAAAATATTCAACCAACTGTTCAGGTGAAAGCTTGAAACCAGTGATGGGTTGAAGGCCGAATGTGCAGCGGGGGTTCACTGCTTCAGTGGGAATGCGCACGGGCTGTCTGATCTACAAAGCAACGTTGGGTTTTGGTTAGACCCTTCAGAGGCCTAGGGAAACACACATTTGTCATTTGGACATGGTAAGGGTTCTCTATTTGGAAGTCGTGCTGTTACGCACATCGTTTTTCCAAATAGACACCCTTACCATCTCCAACTGACAACTTGTGGATGTTTCCATTGAAAAGGGGCGTGTCTAAAACCAACAATTCTTTCCATACCCTTGCCTTTGGCTTGCTGAACCCTAAGCTTAAAAGAGGGCTGCCGTCTAAAGCCAACAAGTTTGTTTATACAATTTTGGCTGTCCATAGTTCTGAGCCCCACAATGTACCTTGACACTCGAAACGGTAAAATAAATAGTACGCGGTCTAAAACCGACATCCTTGTGGTGGAGCTGCTTCAAACCAAACCTTTGCAGCACACAAGAACCATTAACATAGAGATGACTACACTTCAGCTCACCTGTGTTTTTTTTAAACGGGGCACAAGAGACCTGGGAATGATTCCCGTCCAACTACATTCCCTTCCAATCTCCTTTGCCCGTGGCCCAGCGCCCAGACGTCTGCCTTGCCCAAGCTCCACAGCCTCAAGGCACCTGATGAGTGCCCAAACAAGCTGTTCAAAACGCCATGGTTTCGATGTTAGCTGCGCGCAACGAGTTGCACACTGCTGGGCTGAAACAAACTTGCACACACCTAACCTAATCTAGCAGTCCTGCCATCACATGCTTCACCAACCTCAAACTGCTGGCTTCTCACACATTACCGCGTTTTTCCATTTCCGCAACGGGTCGGTGGTTGGTGAAAAAGTCTTGGAACTCTGGACTCAGAAGTCTGTTTTGTTAACTTGCAAGTGTGATGTGTCCTGTTGAGAGTTGATTGAAAGCCAGGTGGGTACCCACAGAGTCCCAAGCACATGCTGTAGAATCAAAAGCTATGCCCCAAATTGGGCTGCCTGAGTAAAAAAAGAAACGCAGCGCGCACTCCTGCAGCAATCAATCCTCACGCAGCCCTGCTCGCCGCAACGAAGCTCGCCAGTGTCCACTCCGTGAGCGGTGCATCCGCATGCGCACCTCCAGGGTGACATCCACAGTCGCAGTGTCGGACGAAGAGGGTGAGCGCCTCGCACGGCGGCGGCGCTGCCTGCTCCGGGAGCGGCGTGCACCACGGGGCTTGAGGGCAGCAGCTTTGCACTTGTCACTTTTTGTCTTTTCTCCACTCTTTCTTTCAGCTGGCCCTTTTGGTTTCCCTGACTCTGCTGCCAGTGGGCCCCCCTCGTTCGAAAGCGGTGGCTCACCAGTCACCCCGTCTGCTGGACTTGTGACAACGTCCGAGTCAGAGGCGACAGGAGTAGGAGAGGCAGGCTCCACAAGGTCTGAGGGTCTGGGCTGCGGCAGCTGTGTGGACTGCGATGGGAGTGCTGGCTCTGGGGTCACAGGCTGTGGGACTGCTGCCTGTGTGGCCACTGGCTCTGTGGATTGCTACGCTGTCAGGGCGGGCTCTGTGCGCAGTGCAACTTCCGGCTCTGGCACTTGGACTCCGCACTCTTGGGATCCGGACTTGTGGACTCCGGACTTTTGGACTCCGGCTTTGACTGGGCCTGGAGGGACAAACGTTGCTGCCTTGCACTCACTTGTCAGGCGCTCAACACTTCAGGCCGGACAGCGCCAGCCTTCAAGGCTGGTGGGGCTGGGCGTGGGCATGAGAAGCCACCAGCTTTAGGTGTCATGCAGTCCATGGAGGCCGGAGCTTAGGGTCGCTGAGCAAAACAGCTTTTTGACACGGGAGGTGCTTGCAGCCTTTTAGGCTTCTGAGTCCTGAGTTTTTTTTGAGTGTCTGCACCATGGCCCGCAAAAAGAACATGAACAAGGTGGCCATCTACACCCGAACGTCATCCAAGACAAACATGAAGGGAGACAGCTCACGTAGACAAATCCAAGCCGGCCTTGCAGCGCTGAAGTCCTCAGGCGTGAAGCCGTCCAAGAGCCTCCACAAGGTGACAGAATGCATTTCCGGGATGCTGCCCTTGAACAAGAAGAAAAAGCTCCAGGCCTTGCTTGACGGGAAAACGAGCCATATTTTCGTGGAGAGCTTGCGTGCTTTGGGGCGCAAAGCAAGTGGCATTGAGGAAATCTATGAGAAGGCGAAGGAAACCAACACATGCACCGTTGTGGCCGACCTGCCGCCTGCCCTTTTCACTGCAAGCGCCAGCCCTGCAGAGAATTTTCAGCGTCGGATCATGGCAGCTGTTCAAGAGTTTGAAAGGGACACAATTGTCAACCGTTTGCAACAAGGTCTTCGGGCGAAGGCAGAGCAGCTGGCCAAAGCAGGCATGAACCCAAAAAAGGTGAATGGCAGGAAGTCGCACTTGGAAAAGCGCATGGCTCAAAAGGGCATCACCAAAGGCCAGTTGAAGTCCCTTTCTACCTTGTGCCGTGCCCGCAAAAGGGGTGACTTTGGATGGCGCGCCTTGGCCCCGAAGCTGTCCAAGATCTTGAAGTTGAAGAAGCCTCTGGGGAAGGATGCGGCTATGACACTCTCCAAGGAGTTGAAGATTGATTGAGTTGCTTCAGAGTCCTGCAGAGTCCTGAGATTTAGCTACATCATGAGTTTGTTGTACATTAAGTTGGTAGGAACAAGTTGTCAATGCAACGTAGCAGGACCACTGCACGATGTGAAAACAATGCGTTTCACTTCGCGGCTTGCTACGCATCAAGACCAATACAGCCAACTGACAAAGAAGAGCGGTGATGAAAAATGAACTTCTTGGCACTTGGCAACATGCTTTTTCCCATGCCCAGACTCGGAACTGCAGGCCTCAGGACTCTGAGCTTATTTGAATGGATTTATTCTTGGCAAGGCTTTGCCAAAATGGTGCACTGACTAGCACGCTGCACAGGCTCAGCAGCCACGAAGGCTATCTACACAAAAACAGCGCCGGACTAAGTGCGAAGGGCCCGGACCATGGGGGCGACAGTTGCTGGGTGGGGCTCTACCCCGTGTTTTTTTGAAAAAGGCTTTTGCCACCCGCCACCATTTCTCAACTTTGAAGTTGTCGAAGTCAGACTCCTGAAATGCCGGGTCCAGGCACACGCATGCCAAATAGGACACAGCAGTGGGCCCGGCGGCGGCGCCCAAATACTCGCAACATGCAACATGAGTAAGGGGTGATCTTCCGGTGCCCCTGATCCAGCATTTTGGCACGCGCCTTTGTCCTCAGGCGAGCGATCAGGGCTGCAGAGTGACTGAACTACTTCCCCTGAACAAACTTGTCAAGGAAAGCTCTTTGTAAAATCACGCGCGATGCAGTCTCCTGCCTTGACATCAGGGTTCACACGCAAGAAGGCATTGAGGGTCATGTTGCCTAGCTCAATCTTCACGCCCGCCAAGGTCGCACGATCCTCTAAAAAAGCTTTGAGGGTGGCCCTGAAATGATAGTTGCCTCCGTCAGCCCGCCAAAATGGGGGCTTCCAGCCCAAGCGCTGCACAGCAGTTTGCGCCTTCTTCACCTGTCAGGGGGACGTTGGAATGCAAACTCATGGGGAACTGGAGGTAAAGATCACCAACATGACACACACGTTGCTGAACTGGCTGGCAGACTGCTTGGTTTTTCAAGAGCTTTTGGAAACCACGTTGAAGCGCTGAAGCCATGCCTTGGTGTAAACCTCTTTGAGTGTGCGAGGGGGCTGCTGGCCAACGCCCTCTACAACTGCATCCACCGCACGAAGAAAGGCTTTCAGCTTTGCAGGACACCAGCGCCCAACAAAGCACCAGGCCGGCCCACCATTCTCCCTGTGCCCTTGGACAAAGCACAAGGCTTTCTTTTCCGGGCGGACCTTGCCCCGAATCTTGCGGATGACCCCCAATGTTTTGAGCGTCATAACCTTGGGTCAAATCAAGGAGCGCAGCCATGCTGTCAAACGCCAAAAACAAATCAGAACAGGAGCACGTGGTCCCGAAGCCTTGCTAAATCAAGCCGACTGACTGGCCCTGCGCACCGCAACTGGTTGTGGACAGCGTTGGCCTGCCAGGCAGCACAGCGCAATCCTCCAGGCAGCGGCGGATGAGATTGATTCGGGACTCTGATTTCCGGGCTCTGCGTGCCCACGAATTGGTCAAGGCTTCCAACTGCAGGCTCAAGAAATGAAGTGCTGGGTCGGATCGAAACATTTGTCGTCCCAACTTCGTGCGGGCGTGCTGCTCCCTAGCGTGGACATCTGCTGGAAACCACCGCCTGGCCCCCTTGAAGGTGTACTTTGAAAGGCAACAGCCCCCGCGGTGCTGCATGGCCGTGCTGCACCTGGTCTTTTTTCATGCTTCGCAACCAGCGCCCGGCCTTTGGCTGTTGCACGCAGGGCCTTGAGTGCGTCAGTCGCCGTTGGAAACGTTTTTCCAAGCGGGACAAGGGGGCAGTACCAGCCTCGGTTCACATGGCGGTACAAGTACCTGACCGGCACTTTTCCCGCCATAGCAGGCTGGTGTGCACTCAGGACTCTGGACTCTACAGGTGGTGTAGCACTTGGAAAGAAAGCTAGGTTCCAACTTGAAGCTTGCCAGGGTACACACGCTACGTGCGCACACCGCCACACAGCGGCCCTTGAGAAAACGTTCATATCGAGCACCGCAGTTCCCACACACAAGCAGGCAGTGGGGGCCCACTGAGCTCCAATTGCTCAGCAAAACAATTTCCCCGAGAATAGGTCAACCTGCAAAGCATTTGGTCGTTTGAAGATCCGAGGGTTTGAGGGCTTTGTGCAATCAACCCAGCCATGATGTTGAAACTTCTCCACATGTGGGATTCAGTTTTCAAACTACCAAATCATATTCTACCATGATATACCTTGAGCTCAATGACATGCGTTTTTTTGGGAACAACATGTGCCAGGCCCGGTGGCATTGTGAGCCCCCACCCCCACCCCCCACGAAACCAATTGGGTCAGTCTTACTGTAAAAATATTTGGTTGTTTACTGCTTTGTGCGTTTCGTGCAAACACAATGTTCTGAAGCCGGCCATGAGTCCGTGGTAGCGGTATAGTTGCAACCCGAATCATAAGTCTAGAAAAGAATAACAAAGTTTAAAGCACGGACTCATGAGCCGGTTCTCCACAACATTGCGCTTGCAGAAACGCAAAGGCATGACAATGAACCAGCTGTGTTTAATAAAGATCCACGTTGGCAACCTGACCCCGACAGCTCCTGTCTAGAACCGACAACCTACCTAGCCTGGGCCCAACTCCCCAGTCGCCTGCCCAAGGTCAGGGCTCGGTCGTCGTGATGAGCCTGGGCCGTGCAAGGGTCTTCCAGGAGGGGGGAGGGGGAGGAGTGAAGCAGTGTAGTGCACAGCCGGCTGCACATGTTTAGCTACAATAGCTTCAAGTGCTCCCAAGGGATCCTGAGATTCCATGAGCAGGGCAGCTTGTCACTTGTCTTTTTCCTGCACCGAGTCGGGCTTGTGCTGTTATCCTGCTCAAGCAAAAGGACGGCAGCGGAAGGGCTCTGGACTCTGGACTCCGGACCCTGAGGCAGGACCCAGCCGAGTGAAATGTTTGAATCATGAAGAGTCATGGCTAACATCCTGGCAACACTGCACTTTGCCAGTTGAACCGGTGATGCATCCTTGCATCATGAGCAGGAATCAGGGGTCCAGTTGTCTTTGAATTGGTGCCCTCCGCTAGCAAAATGCGCCTGTCCACTGTAGCCACTGTAGCTGCGGGGCTTGGATCAGGACTCAGGACTGAGTCCATTCGCCCCAATCCTGGCCCTGCCCAGCGGTGGCGTGGGAGTCCGCCAAATTAGCCAAGAAATTCGGAGCCCACTCCTCAACGCTCTGGAAGTGCCACTGCCCAGTCGCAGGGTGAGCTTCAACGTAGCGCTCGGCTGACAACGCTTTGCAGCATCTCGGGCGAGACCTGGGAGCACGCAAACAAGTGGAGGAAGTGCGGCTCCTTGCCGCAGATGAGCTCCTGTCCACCAGTTCCAGGTACAGCGCCTTCGCAGCCCCACCCTCCTCGCGTGGTATCGGAAGCGCCCGATCCCATGCAGATCAGGGGCGTCGGCTGGCATAACCGAAATGACCTGAAAATGCTTGTGCCCCGGCACGTCAGCTCTGCGGACCCAGTCCAGGACAATCTGGCCACCGCCCGGCTTCCGGGTCCTGACGGCGACGGTCACACAAACTATTAAAAAAGAGCAAGTCAGTCTTGTTTGATTTGCAACAAAAAGGGTACCTACAAACTCTCAACGCGGGAGCTCTTTGGAGCAGTCTGCCCAATTTCAAACGCCAAGGAAAAGGAACATGTTACAAGACGCGGCCAAGTGACATGCAGTAGGCATAGTGGCTCTTCCCCTGCAAGTACCAGGACCTATTGGTGGAATCGTCAAAGAACATCGAGTCCCCCCCGGCTGGCGGCTGCCCAGAGATCACCCTGAAGGGAGAGTGGCGCTGGACCTCAGGACTCAGGACTCGGAGATCCACGTTGTCCGGGAGAATCGGCAAGCCCTGCCTGTCAGGGAAGAGTGTGTTGAGAATCTGCGTGTTCATCTGCGCCAGCGACTGCGAAGGAAGGCTCATGCCAACCGGGATGCGGAGCGTGGGAGCACGCCAAAGCCCAGCCTGCATCAGCAGGTCCTTGACACCATCCACAATGTCCTTGGTGTGCCCAAAGAAGGGGTACCTGCGGCGGAGCTCGCTTTGGCTTTGGAAGGGCAAGAGCAAAGTAACGAACTCACCAAACAAACTGACAGTGAGAAGGAACTGAACAAATATGACCAACAAATGGTGCAAGGAGACTTGCCACAGGTAGCTGAGGAGCTCTGAGTAGGTGAGGCCAGGAACCTTTGCCATGAGGAACGGGTGGTAATACAGCTCGTGCCCCATGAGGCGCGCCCAGCCCAGGAGAGGGCCATGCGGGACTATGCCACGACCAAGGTGCCGGCACCAAGCACTGGTCACTTGCATGTCATACTGCGACTGCTCTGAAAGCTTCATGAAGTCCCCATTCCTCTCCATCAAGGCCAGCTGCTCCGCAAGCATCTTCACAAGGCGGGCTGTCTCGGGGCCACCTCCGGGTGATAATTCATGCTCTCCGGGCGTTGAAGAAGATCATGATGTGCCCCAACTCCTTCTGGGGATGCCCGCTGCCTGGCCAGCCCGGAAGGGGGTCGCCCTGCACCAGCTTCTTCTCGATCTCCGCCACCGCCATCGTGGTCATGTCAAGGTCCGCGCCAGCAGAGTCCAAAGTGGGGCCTGCTCCGGCAAGGGCAGCCATCTTGCCAGCAGCACCTGCGCGGATCACCTGGTGGAGAGCTCTGGCCCGCCTTGGGCAGGCTCACGCACGTAGGCGGGCTCAGAAGGAAGAGCAGGGCTGGAAGCAACGTCCAGAGAGGCAGTGGAGGGCGGGTGCTCCGCCTTCTCCTCCACTTCATCCCTCTGGACTCCGGACTCTGGACTCGGTCCTCCGGACTGTCTTGGGCTCTGCTCACCCACCGTGGGCTGCTTGCCCGCACTGGGCTTCTGTGACTCTGAGTGTCCGCAGCCCGCAGCAGGCGTGGAGCTCTCCGCATCAGTGGAGCCACCTCTAACCGAAAGCTTGAGGGTCTTCCCCTCTTGCAGAGGCTGCCCTGTTGAAGGGCTGAAGCGCAGCGTCAAGCCACTGGGGAAGTCGACAAACATCTCCGTTGCCGGTGTGCTTGGAGCTGGCCATGCTGAGGACCTCAGAGCTTGGCCCGCAGATGGCCCACTCAAACTCGCCTGGCAGTGGGGCGGGTCCAAGGGGCTAGGAAAAGCATCAAGAAACCACAAACTTTTGCAACACAAACAAGCACACATATGCTGGAAAAAACTGCACTTGCTCAAGGCGCTGAGGCCTGTTTCCGGGAGCTGCGCCACACTGGGTTTGCAGCCCTGGCCACTGATCACTGAGACGGCTGTCCAGTGGTCCTGCTGCTTGAGCGCGAGCAGCACGGTCTCACAGAGAAAGGCGTCTCTTGGGGTGCCCTTCTGCACTGTGAGATCCAGCTTGCCGATTTGGTTGCCCATGGCTGGCACTGACAAGCTGAGGGACCCTGGACTCCGCACTCAGAGGCTGTGTCTGCTCTAGGGCCACATGGCAATTTCAATCATAACATGTCAACATTTGCAAGCCCTGTGGAAGCAACAACTTCATGCTGAACGCCCTACTAAACCTATTGCAACACCACACACATTTGGGTTTCAAGGGCCCTTTAAGCAACATGATGGTGCCCCCGCAACGGTTTTCAGCAGCACTTTTGCTGCGCCCTTGAGCTTCAAAGAGGGGCCTGGAAAACCTAGGTTTCCCAGACGTCTCCTCAGATTTCCAGACGGGGGCCCCCTATTTCCAGACAGCCCTGCAAGCACGACCGCTCTGGATGGGGGTGCGGTCAGGCCTTGGACGGTCAGGTGGGTGTGCCCACTGCGAATTGCCATTTAGCCGGGGGTGGGTAAGGGTCTAACATAAACTAGCCAAAAAGTCGCTGCGGTTATTTATTTCCTGGCAAGGAAAGTCAAAGTTTGGACATGTTAAGGATTCCCTATTTGGAAAAGCGCTTTTCCAAATAGGCATCCTTATCATCTCCAACTTGCTTTCCTTGCGCGGGCCCACAATCAACATAACACCCTTCTGCGCCCTGCCCTTAAAGGATTGTTTAGCCTTGACTTGCCTGCAATCCTGTCTAAAACCAACAACTTTTCTCCACCGTAAAAGGTCCATGGCTTAAAGCCAGGTGCCTGGCCTGAACTTGGATTCCGGCCGGCTGGCCAGGACCTAAGCGACTTCCGATCAGCTAGCCAGCAAGTTTGTGGCTACGCCGTCCGTGCCCGGGCGAAATAAATTAGCTCGCTGGCTCGCAGCAACGTACGGGCCTTGGTCCAAGGGGCCAAACGCAGTGCTAAACGCTAAATCCAGTACTACGCGGCGAGCTGCGCGAAAAGTGTTGGGGAGCGAAGCGCCCCGCGTAGCGTGCGAAAACGCGTGCGAGCGCGCGCGTGCGTGCGTAGGTAATATATATAATAACACTTCGTCACTCGTCGTCAGCACAAGTTGCGACAGTTGCGCAAGACGCGTGGAGTAGTAGCCACCATCCTTGCAAATGCATTGCCCGTCCTCCCAGACACAGCCCCGGGCAGCCCGTGACACTGGGCCTGCTACTTCCTTGGGAACTAGTGTGGGCTACATGGAACTCAGTGAAGAAAGTGCACTGACTTGCCCTTGCGAAGCACATACCGGCTGAGCCAAATCAAATGGTGTTTGAATTTGCAAGGGTTTTGCGTTGGCAAGGGCATGTGTATGTGCAGCCTGGCACTCAGACCTGAAGGCCCCCTGCGTGCCCCGAAAACCCTGCCCATTTGAAAGGATGCACGCCTTGAAGCTTTGTTGCACCCGTGACTTGTGCAGGGGCACCTCCAAAATCAATTCAGTCCGGTCCAGGGTGCAAGTTGGTCGACAACTGGCAACACGGCTTGAAAAACACGATCGGCCCCGCCCGAGTGAGGCCCCCGCTGCGGAAGAGAAGCCAGTTGGCTTTGCGGGCAAGCCCGCTCCTCCCTTCACAGCAGCCGAGGTTCTTGAACCAAAGACTCCGGTAGAAGTAGGCCACCCCTATGGTTCCATGTTCATCAGCCATTTCGATTCAGTCTGTATGTCCACCGAAAAGGATGATGCGCATGGAATCATAGAGGTTGCGCACTTCTGCGCGGACAATCTCGTCCAAACGAGCGGGCAAGTGGCCAGCGGCCGTTGTGGCGGAAAAATGCGGGCTCGTCAAGAGTGTGTCTGTGTGTGTGTGTACGTGTGTGTGGACGTGTGACTGTGGTCTTGTGTGTTTTTCATGGCATCATCTGTGACAAGTAGCAGCAGGACACAGTTACAAGCCAGAAAAACCAAGCTACCAGAATCAAAAACCCAACTACCAGAATCAAAGAACAGAGGTTTTTCCACAAAGTCACCAGTTGCAATTGGTTGCGAATGGGAAAATAGGTGGAGAAACTAACGAATCCAAGCAAGCTTACGAAGCAAGTCTGTGAAGGCCACGTGCACGGCTCCATGTAAACAGCCCGGCGTTCCAGGTGCGCCAAAATTGTCATTTTTGCCGCACACCTGACCCGAACAAACGGTGCCAATGTGTTTCTAGGACGAACCACCTCTTCAGAAGCTGTAGCCTCTTGGGGTTCGCCCTACTTATTTGGAAGCAGCCTGGAAGCACGTTGACATGAATATGCTGAGCACACTTGGCCCAAACAAAAGGGCGCATGAACATCCGAAGAGCTGACCCCGGTCTACTCAGATCGTGGTAACACTGTGTCTCAGACTTGTTTCAGACAGGCGTCAGACCCACCAAGTGACCGAGGCTTGTCCACACCGAGCCCCCCGCAAAAGCGCAGCGCCGGCCCCATCTCCACACACCTGCGGCGAATCCACCCAACTTGCCATCCACACGCATCCAATTGACAACGTGCGCGGCCCTTTCCACAAAGTCACCAGTTGCAATTGGTTGCGAATGGGAAAATAGGTGGAGAAACTAACGAATCCAAGCAAGCTTACGAAGCAAGTTTGTGAAGGCCACGTGCACGGCTCCATGTGAACAGCCCGGCGTTCCAGGTGCGCCAAGATTGTCCTTTTTGCCGCACACCTGACCCGAACAAATGGCGCCAATGTGTTTCTAGGACGAACCCTCTCTTCAGAGTCTGTGGCCTCTTGGGGTTCGCCCTACTTATTTGGAAGCAGCCTGGAAGCACGTTGACATGAATATGCTGAGCACACTCGGCCCAAACAAAAGGGCGCATGAACATCCGAACAGCTGACCCCGGTCTACGCAGATCGTGGTAACACTGTGTCTCAGACTTGTTTCAGACAGGCGTCAGACCCACCAAGTGACCGAGGCTTGTCCACACCGAGCCCCCCGCAAAAGCGCAGCGCCGGCCCCATCTCCACACACCTGCGGCGAATCCACCCAACTTGCCATCCACACGCATCCAATTGACAACGTGCGCGGCCCTTTCCACAAAGTCACCAGTTGCAATTGGTTGCGAATGGGAAAATAGGTGGAGAAACTAACGAATCCAAGCAAGCTTACGAAGCAAGTTTGTGAAGGCCACGTGCACGGCTCCATGTGAACAGCCCGGCGTTCCAGTTGCGCCAAGATTGTCCTTTTTGCCGCACACCTGACCCGAACAAATGGCGCCAATGTGTTTCTAGGACGAACCCTCTCTTCAGAGTCTGTGGCCTCTTGGGGTTCGCCCTACTTATTTGGAAGCAGCCTGGAAGCACGTTGACATGAATATGCTGAGCACACTCGGCCCAAACAAAAGGGCGCATGAACATCCGAACAGCTGACCCCGGTCTACTCAGATCGTGTTGTAACACTGTGTCTCAGACTTGTTTCAGATGGGTGTAGAGCGAGCTTATGCCTTGCTTCCAATCTGGGAGTGGTAGTTTGTGCGGATCCATTTTCGGATTTCTGCGATTGGTTCTTCATGATGAATCGGATGACTTCGTGCCTTCCATGTAGTGCGGGGCCTGTCATGTTTCACCCGTGCCTTTGCCTTTTTCTCTGTGCTTGGTCAGAGCACAGGCTGCTGGCTGCCAATCCGGCCGTTGCGGTTGCTCCCCTTCTTCATCTGTTTTGGGGTTGATTTCCCAACTGTGAACAACTTAAATCTTGGTTTGCCTTCGCACCCTTGAGCCGGAAAACAACGGGATCCACATGCCATGGGGAGTGAGGCTGGTTTGCTTTTGGGTTCCCGGGCTCCTCTTGTTTGTCAAAACCAGGCCTGTCCGCTTGCGCCTTAAATTGATTGGTCTACAGCAGGGCTCCAGTTTCCATGAAAAAACTGCACGCAGCCCAGTTTGCCTAAACTGTTGCCACAAAATGTCATGGCAGCCCATTGGAAAGTAAAGGGACTGAAGCCAAGCCCAACCAGGCGAGGCTGACCGTTTGCGGGTCCAGTTTTGTCCGCCAAAAAGCAAGATGAAATCGCCTATCCACAGTCCAGTCCTGACGATCACACTGAACATCTGCTCCTTTGGCAGATATGGCGATGGTCTCCTGACACTCAAGCAGTACTTGGTAACACCAGTCATGAGATGCTATGCTCCCTGAAAATCAGCAAGTGTGTAGATCCAGCTGGGATTGGCGGCGCTTGTCTTTGTTTGGCTCTCGGATGGCCTGATGCCTCGAGGCAAATGGAGATCTGTAAGCATTTGCCTCGGATTCTACAAAGTTATTGCGTTGCTCCAGGGCACTCCCAGAATTATCGTGTCATCTCTAGCATCTCCAGCTGTGGCCTCTGCTGATGGTGATTGCTCCGTGTGGTCTTGGAATGGAACATGTGGTGCCTCCCTGTCATGCGCACGCACACATATATATATATACATATATGCCTCTCCTCCTCAATGGGAATGGAGCAGTACTTGGAATGCTCCTCCCAATCTGTCAAGTTCAGGGACCGCTTGATGGCATACACTACGGACTCATCAGAATCACGGTTGCTCATGTGTAGAACCTCCTCGCAAGCGCAAGTTGGCATGCAACAAACGCACCGT
Organism: Effrenium voratum; assembly: GCA_963377175.1. Classification (NCBI taxonomy): domain Eukaryota; class Dinophyceae; order Suessiales; family Symbiodiniaceae; genus Effrenium; species Effrenium voratum. The sequence goes on along the minus strand of CAUJNA010000665.1, from coordinate 17,672 downwards.
CAGCACTGAAGGTTTAGCAGGCGTTCGTTTCGTTGCCTTTCGCCCTGATGCTTTCAACTTACCAATCAAGTCGCGCAAAAGAGCACATTGATGACATGGCCAAGAACATCCAAGAACTAAGTGAATCAACACTCCGAACACTCTTCGTCTGGCCTCGTGCATTCCCACTGGGAGGCCGTCTCTCCAGCTCTTCAGTTCAACGACATGGAGGTCGTGTAGGGCCGGTGGCTCGAGCTGCGGGTTCCACGGCACGCGGATCATCGGAAACTTGCCGTTGATTGGCCGAAACAGCCTCGGCTAAGTCACGCTCACTGTTCAGCAAACGGCAGGGGTCTGCAAACACGACACGATACTAACTGAAACATGCAATGGCTGTGGAAGGAGTATAAGTTATGCCTGACCAAGCAATGAACTACACCGAACACGCATGCAAACGCAAGGAAAAAGGAGAGCTGCTACAAGCAAAGCGGCATGCAATTCAAGCTCCTGACCAGGCGCGAACGTGCGCACACCACCTTGCTTTGTCGCGGGCTCTGCTGCTCCCTGGCGCAAACGACAGTTCCGAAGAGCATGGCTGCCTGCGCCGTGGAGGCATCCCAGGCCCGGCCAAGATCTTGCTTCACTTGCTTTCTGCCCACGCCCACGCCCTCCACGGCCACCCGCGCAGCCAAGATCCGCACCCAGCAGCGGTCATGGTCCCAGGCGCGGTTTCGATTCAGGGCTCCGATGATGTGCACTCGGCAGCCCAGGAGCTGAGGTGGGCCCTGGTCCACCACCAGCTGCGACTTGGACCGTCGGAGCCGGAAATCTGACCCGGAAAGGACGCGGAAAGTGCCAGACACCAAGCGGCCCTTCAGATCGCCAACGTGGCAAACATCTCTCTGCTGCCTCCTGAGTTCGCACTGGTTCAGACTGTTTTTGACAGGCTCAGACTCTACATAGTTTGCAAGCATAATTAAGCGATGATGATGTTGAACATGACACCCTCGTGTAGTGTTTATGCATTGTGATGAGGATATAAAATTGACTTGCGAAAGCAAACGCCAAAGCTGTACTGACCTGCCCAAACGCATCTCACTCAACAAATCTTCCAGAACAGCACGCTCTGTACTTGGATCAGCAGGCGCGTCTTCTTGAAAGTCTGGCTCGTCCTGACCCAGAATGTCTTCGTCACTTTCGCTGCGATAGCTTTCTGCATCTTCCGCGCTGAGAAAGTCATCTGCCACACCTTCAGCCTCCTGATGAGATTCTGGCAGTGGCTCCCCTGGTTCATCCTGACTGGAAGCAAAGCTGCCTGAAGACGGCAGCTGCGTTTGAAAGCTATCTTGGCATCTGTTCTGTGCAACTTCCTTACAATCTGACGCAGGCGGAGCACAGTGCGGCGCAGAAAGTGGAGCTGGCAAACACGCCTCTTGCTGGGGCGGGGGAAAGGATGGCGGCGGCAGCGGCGGGCGCCATGGAGCCGCCGCTGGCGTTGGCGGTGACTGTGGGGGTGGAGGGGGAGGTGGCTTGGGGGTGGGCTCAGGCGCTTTGGAAGCAGGTAGTGCAGGTGCTGCAGGCGCGGGCGCTGCAGGGACGCCAGGCGCAGGCTGCTTGGCTCCTACAATCTCTGCCCAGGTGGTTGGTGGCTTCGCTGCAACTTCATTTTGGTTTACCAGGGAAGGCGACTCCGCAGCCTTGCATGAGCAACTCTTTGTTACAACGGAGCAGCAAACTGTGATTTCACTGCTGCTGTCGTGCCTGCATCGTTGGCCCAGGTGGATTGGATGAGCATGATGAGGCCTGCGTCTCCTGCATCGCTTGCTAATTTTCACGGTGGCAAATATGAATAGTGCTTCTGCGAAGTCCTTGCCGGCATTGTTGTCTTTGGTCCATTTCTTCCCCTTGCTCTTCTTCGGATGCTCGACTGGCGTTTCCGCCAGTTCGCACAGGCCTTGCAAAACTTGCGCGAAATGATGCTTCAAGGGCTGCGGCAAACTACCAACGCTGTCCAGCACTCTCCAGCAAGAAGCAACCAATACTGCACGCTTGCACACGCGCAGCCAAAGGAATCTGTCTTGAGTATGTATCCGCCGACCCCTTCTTGCCACAAGGGGAGGCGCACGGGGAGGCTAACAACAAATCATTGCTACATTGACAACTTCAGGGCAGAGCAAAAGTGAGCGCGTTTTTCAACCTGACGCTGATTTCGCATTCTGACGCTGCATTCTGGAAACATGTGACGGTACACCTTCTGATGCTACACTCCCCCTGACGCCTGCACGGCTGAGAAAATCCGCATTTATTGCAAACACCAGGGACGCGAAACACCTAGGCAAATGGACGTAGCACAGGTGAGCCAGCGGGAGCAGTGTGACGGGCGTGCTTTTTAGGAAAGGCAGAGGTGGTGGATCTAAAGGCCGAGGGCTCTTTTTATTGACCGTTCTGACGTTTGCGGCGATTTGAAGATACTTGATGAACTTGGTTGCGCCTGAATGGGGGTGTCTGGGGCCGGGGCTCTGCCCATCATCAGACTCACTTCATGGACTGGGCGGTGTTTTCTCGCGTGTCTTAGCAGGCATAGCTGCGTTGGACCTGACGCCGCGTTCCCTGACGCCTTGCTCCGCCAGGACGCCACGTTCCCAGCTGACGCCGCGCTCCGGGGCCACATTCCTTGATGCCGCCTTCCCCCCTGACGACGCATTCTTAAGGCGAACGCCACGCTTTGAGCGCCCTAGTTTTGTGCTTTATCTCGCTTTGCGGGAAGGCCGCAGGGCAGAAGCAATCCTGGGTCCAGGGGCGTTGGAAACAGAACTGCGACCCGCATGCTGTAGCCAAGTGGCGTCACACTGCTCGCGCGCACTCACCCAATTGCTCCTGAAACCTACCAAGCTAGCTCTTTTTTCGCTCACTGTCCGCAAAATCAGCCGCTGGCGCTGTTGGTTCAAAGAAAAACTTCACTTCAGTTGCTTGTCACTCGCTGGACGGGCGTCTTCTCAGATGCGCAAACAGAGCGCTGGTTTTCAGCTTTGCGCATTTTTCCGGGCAATTGGATGCGTGCACTTCCACGCATGCATGCGCTTCTACTCCTCATCCTCAACCTCCTCCCCCGGAGTCCGGGCGCTCTGGGCAAGAGCTGACCAAGTCTCCCGCGGGGCTGCCTCAAACGAAGTGCATGCGGCGGCGGCCCGCGAGCCGGCTCCAAAGCTCACCCAGCACTGCAATAAGAACCAGAAAGTCCAGCACCGCTGACAACCAAAAGAGAAGTAAGTTTCCAGCCCTGACAAACCAGGCAGCGGCCCCCAGTTTCTCCAGGCCCTCGCCAGTCTGGTTACCAGGCTGCGCTCAGCCCCGCCCGGCATCAGTTGCCCAAGCCCAGAGCTCTTGCTAAGGCGGGCAGTGGGCAGCGTTCACAATTACATGTGTAGTGGGACATAGACAAGTAGAGTCGCCGTCACACACTTTGCCGACCTCGCTTGAGAAAGGGTGCAACGTATTATCTTCATCCTGGCTTGGGCCCACCAGTCTCGGCCACCCGCCTGTTGCTTGAGAAGGTGGTGTTGGTGCCTCTGTCTCAAGCTCCTGGCTGGAACAAGTCGCACGGAAAATAGAACACAATTGTAGTCGCCACAGACTCTCCCTGCAACTTTAGAGATCCTGAAAAAACCTGCAATTTTTCTGAAGAAAGCTTACAAAGAAGTTTCAAGCTGTTCTCCGGTCTCCTTGGAATTTGCAGAGCCTTCGCCTGCGAAACAAACGTATTATCACCTTCATTTGCGCACGCCCAAGCTGCCTTGCGCTGAAAACAGAACACGCCCATGGGAGTAGCAAGTTGTGGCCACAGCACCCGCGGCCTTGCTGGCGTGCGCTTGTCGCTTGAAGTGGCGCGCACCATTCCTGGCAAATTCGAAGTCTGAAACAGTCAAAGCACAGTGGTCCACAAATTAACCTCTTCCTGTTTGGTTGGAGGGCGGGACCCCTCTACCAGTCTCCATTGCCCTTAAGCAGCGACTTCAGGCCATTCGGACTCCAAGCGCTTTGCAAACTCTGGGCCAGCCTGCGGCCGACGAAAAAGGGGCCTCAACAAACAAGACTCTGGAGCACTCGAGCCGACAGGAAGCTGAATTTACCCGACCACACCTGGCTAGTTCATTGTCATCTTTGAAACGTTTCGTTGGTGTTGTCCAATTCAATGACTATAAAATTCATTGGTTGTGGCGCGTGGCCTGAAGTTCACCTATCTCTCATCTACAGGAAGCGACTGAGTGTGGAGCTCTCCCATGTGCCAGGCTTCGTGCAAGTCGCCGTTCAGCTTGATGCCAAGCCCTGAAGAATTCAATCGATGAAATAAGTATTGCCTAAAAGAGGACTCTCTCTCGGAGCAAATGGCCGAAGCTGTTCCGAACGAGCTGCCATGGTGCAACTCAGGCGTGGTTGTCTTTGCCAGCTTGAACTTGTGGCCTCGCGGAACAGGACCCGACGCTTGTCTGCGAGCTGCGCCGTGGCCCAATCGGCCGTGTGACTCTTGTCTGGAAGCAACGTTGCTGACCTAGCGCTCTGATCTGAGATACAGGGTGTTTCTGGCTTAGGGCGGACAAGGACAGGGGATTGGGATGCGCAGCTGTCGACCAATCAAGCCTCAAATTGATCAACTGTGTCACTATCACGGAAGCGTTATGCTGTGGATTTTCTCAGCTACTTGGGCCTGAACTTGACATCATGTTCTTTGATGGCCAAACAGACCACTCTCCAGGTCTGACTACATCTCAACGAGGGATCCTTGTCTTCGTGGCAATATACTCGTTGGCATCTAGGCCACACATTTGCATCACATTTGGCTGAGCAGCGTATCTCGCTATCGTCGGTGTGTTTGTGCCAAATCACACAAGGCACCTGGAGCAAGCGGCAATGGCTTTCCACTGAGCGCTGGGTTTGCAAAGCCGCGCCTTCACAACTTGGTGAGCCCAGAGGCCCTGCAACATTTTGAAGGCAGCCAAGCGCCGGTTGTCCAGGGAAAAAAACAAGTCGCCTCGGCCCGGACGCGCGTCAAGTCTTTGCTTGGTCTGATCCAAAAAAACATGGAGGGTTCAATTACAAAGAAGGGCCAGCCCTTTTTCTGGGGGGGCCAAACGTAGTTGGCAATAGAACCTGTTACACTTGTCTGGGTGTTGCTTGGCTTCATATGCGGGTAAACTCGTCGGCAGTTGACACACTTGCGCTGTCTCTCTCAAAATGGAGGCAGCTGCGCCTTCTTTAAACTATTAAGCTCATGGCGGTCCTCCTCTTGCGCTGTATTCAGCGAGAACCAAGAGCCAGGAGAACACCACGCTTGCGTTGTGCTACTAATTTCATGACAGGTCCATCACAAAGGGGACGAAGGGCCGAATTGCAAACACTGAAGACGCTGCTTGTCTTCTAACATGGCAACATAGGCGGGCGTTGAAAGATTACGAATGTTCAAAGTCATACTGCCCATGTCAAACCAACTTGCTTGCCTGAGGCTGCTATCTCGCAATTCCTGGTTGCTGGTGCTGCAAGTACAAGGCTAGGTTGCTTCACACATCTTTGCACGTGCAACAAGGGACACACCAGACAGGCACCACGCAAACACACCACACACACACACACACACACGGCAGTCGTCGTTTCGAAAGGGCGCCCAAGAGCACGCTTTCAGTGCCTGCCAGATAAACAGGCGAGACGAGGTCTCATGCCTACGCTGGGCTAACACGCGCAGCTATTGTGCGCACAGCTACCGTCATGGGTGGGCTTGGAAGTACAAAGGTCCCCTCAGCTGCGTGCTGCAAACTAGACAAGAATTACATGAAAAGATAGACAAAACTCAGTGACCGCCGGATTGCTTATAGCCACTGACATTCCCCCCCTAGGATCTCCACGGCTTCCTCGTGCGTGCGTCATTTACAAATGGAAACTTTCAAGAATATGTTAGATCCCGACTTGGACTAGGTCACGACGAGCCCAAAGCGCAATCAATCATCCCACGTGGTTCTGCGTGTGGACGTGTGTGCCGCCAGAATGCAATCATTGGTTGATCGTTCAGGCAGAGAGGCAAACAGTGGAATTCTCTGTGATAGTCTGGCCTTTTGTTGGCAGCTTTTGCACCGAGGATACCGGTCGCATGGTTGGTTTGGGGCCTTGTTACGGGAGGATGCGCGTGTGAGATTGAAGCCAGTCTGGCGGCAGCTCGCGCAGTGAGCCACACATGGCTCGCTCAGCTTCACGTTTGATGTCTTCAGCAAGAGCGTCTGCAGAGCTTTCAAGATGTTATGGCTTCAGTGCGCCTCATGTCCAAGAGGCCTCCATGTACTCAGCTGGGCTGGGGCTGCGAATGCGTCTATATCGCGCATTTCGTTCATGAGAGAAGGCCTGCGCCTCTGCACCTGCGAGACACTGTGAGTCGCTAGACTGTTTGTTGGGCGCAGCTCATAACGCTCCACATTCTCGCAGACCATGCTTGTCCTCTTGCTTCAGCGGCCTATGACATGCTGACATCTGAAGCGCGCTGACATGCTCTCTGAGCATATCTGAGCATGCTTTGCGTGGCCTGGTTCAGGCAATCTATGGCCGCTCTGCCACATGATATGCCGAATCATAAGCGCACCCTGCTCAAGAGCACACACTGGACACATGCCTGCCAAGTGACAAGCGCGCTCGCTCAAGAGCACATGTTCGAACCCCACAAGATGTACAAAGTAAACTTTTGCTATCGTATATCATCTGACATGATGGAAAAACACGTGGGTCAGTGCCAGTCCGGCGCGTAAACTCCTAGTAGATTTGCGTACTAAGTTGGCCAATGATTGGGCGTCACCATGCACTACCGTCCTAGGCAACCAACAAGAACGGTGAAGCCAACAAACAACTCCCAGAAAGTCCCGCAGACAAAATTACAAAGCTCTGCAACCTACGCAGGGCACACTACAACATGGAAGCATGTGCTCCAGTCTCCTACTCTAACCTGGATGTGTCGTGTCAGACGCCCCCCAGTTGAGCCAAAGGCACCGTCCAGCACAACTTGCAGTGGAGGTATCTCTGCAAGGCTCAGGCGGTTGCAAAGGAGATCGTGCACCTTACATGACGGGAACAACGATGCAGGCAGCACCATCCGCTTTGTGAGGTGCGCCAGCATTAAAGCACCACACCTGAACCGCATCCCTCTTTCGTAAAGAATATCTGAGGCCAGCACAAGGCAGTACACAGATGAATCTCCTCTGCGCCCATTGCCAAAGACCATCTTGCTGTTTATGCCGTGCTGTGCGAACCTGGCAGTTTCAGGACTTCAGGATGCCTCTGCTTTCTTGTCGCAGGATGACCGGCTTGCCCAAAAGACCCACGCCTCAAACAGTGCACTGGCAGCTCGGCCACCTGCGGCTCTGCTTGGGTCGGCCGCAGTCTGCACAGCTCGCAGCCCCCGGACCTGAGATGCGGATTCATGTTCATACATGTTGCATATGTTCATATCAGGGTAAAACCGGCATTGAGCAGTTGCCTGTGTCTAAGAAACATAAGCCTTTGAGGATACAAGTGCCAAAATGCAAAGTGTGGATCATGCCAGCAAGAGACTAACTACCTGTCATGAAGTGACAATCCAGAAGGTACGTAAGACTCTTGCACATTAAGCAAATTAGCATAACAAGGTTGGGCTGCAAAGGAACATAAAACAATTGGGCAAAGATGTTCACTCTGTTGAACTATACCGAACATCGTTTGTCGATGTCTCCTGCAGTGCATTAAGTATCAGGCAGCTGCGGCTGTTCCCTTCTATGGCCAAAAGTGAACAGTCGATCAGCGGAGAGCCCGCCTAAACTTCTGCAGCTCCCGCTCAATCTCGAAGGGCAGCAATGAGGCCCTGGTGGGCAATCCTGAGCTGTATCCAAACAAGGATGCTCAGGCTGTCCATGTCAGGTTCGTATTCGGAGCTTGAAGTGACCCCTGAAGGCAACCCAAGTCAAGGCACCATCCGCTTCTCCCCAAGCCATGGCCCCTCAGGCGCGCCCAAGTCACCTTGAACACTTTCCATAGCTGCGGTGGACACGAGACGCCCTAGCGTCTAAAGAGTAATAAGCCAGTCTGCACGTTCACCAAAGCGCAGTGATCAACAGGAAGATGATGAGGGGTGCTTTGCTTGCTGGTACTATACTTCCTTACATTTGCTGGATTAATCTGCATTTTTGCGCCTGTGTCATTGGCCTGTTCTGGCGCGCTGAACGTTCAGGCGTGTGCTCCTCCTCGTAGAGATTGGAAGTAGGGATGGGCGTAATCTCTGAACGAGCTCGAAACGTGCACGATTGGCACCGCAAGCGCTTTCCGCAAGTTCCAGGGGTCGACGCCAAGCAACTTCGCTTTTTTGTGCCTTTTGGCCTTCCGCGCACGTGGAGGTGCCTTGCTCTGCATTTCTCAGTCGGCTCACGTAACCCTCTGCAGTTCCAAGCTATGAAATCTCTGGCTAAGGCACTAACTCACCAACTAACTAACTAGGTGTAAGACTAACAAACTAGTTCACTGGCTAAGTCATGGCTACACAAGCAATTCTCTGATTGCATATAACTAGCTACTAGCAAAATTAGACAATTCCACAACTAGCTGCCTAGCCATCTAGCTACGTATCTAGCGAACTGGCTAACAAGCTAACTAAGTGATACAATACGTAGCTTACCTGCCGCTACCTGGTCAAGTGACTAACCTTTCAAATGAGGAGCCAGCTGGCTAGCTGACTGGCCAAGTACCGGACTAACAAGCAAGCAAGCAAGCAAGCATGCGAGCGAGCGAGCGAGCGAGCAAGCGAACAAGCAAACAAGCAACAAACAAACTAAAAACAACTACACTGCTAAGAACCTGCTTGGCTGACGTGAAAACTGACTTTTCAAACACATAAACACTCTCTATGGCGAAAGCGAGCAAACTGCCGATCCAACTAACAATGGACTGCCCAACGAGCTAGCGAATTGATCGCGGGCGCGCAGGCTGCTCTGTGCTTTCCCGAGGGCAACTTGAATGGGCAAACGCGCCTCAGTGCATCTAAAAGCTGGCTTGGTTTCAAGTGCCCACTTGCATCCAAGAGAGACCGTCGATATGTTCGCCCTCAAACGTAGCGACGCGTCAGCTGCGTGCTTATAAGTAGACCTGGTATACAAACTCAGTCCACCCTCACTGCTTCAGCACTGAGCCGCTTTACACATGCTTGAAACTACGCGTGCCATCGGCGCTGCGTGGGCGGCTGTGTTCGGCCCAGAGACATTGCCAAAGGCGTATCCAAAGACAATCTTTCAATGACATCCCCGAAAGATCCGCAAACATCTCCAAGACGTCTCCCTTCAGATATTTGGATGGACAACCCGAAAACACATCTTCACAGACATCACCGAGAAAACACAAAACAATAAAACCGATTCCCAAAGACCTCCATGCAAGCTATCTTCAGATTCACAATGAGACGTTTGCCAAGACATGGTTCGAGACGTTCTCGAAAAACACCCCGAAAGACATCCATGCCAAAGATAGGCCCACAGACCTCCCCAAAGACATGCGTCAAGACGCATGTAAGAAACTGCACACTCTGTACTCCAAAGGCTGACCCTCATCAACCCCCCCCCCCCCCCACAACTTCGCAATGGCATATCTTCCGCAAAGCTCTACAAACAGCTTGCAGACACACACGCACACCCAGCAACATGGCCCGGAGATAAACCGTTAAAAAAAGACATCCCCAAAAAGCCCCTCTGTGGTTGTTTTCTGGAGATTGATCTCCATGCAACACGTAACCATTCTGGCTCAAGGCCTTTCATGTAACACCTAGATGCGCGTAGCTCACTGACCATTGCATCCGCGATACAAAGGTGCTAGCGGACCACTTTCAGGATAAACCACGACACACAGTTTACCAGGACTTATCCACCGCAGAAAGATCCTCTACTGCCACAAGATGATATCGGTTCCCGCGGAGTAGGCTTTCCGCAAGAGATCCAAACAAGATGTCATCCGATGGAGAAGGCTTCATGGAAGCCTATTCAAGTGTAGGCCGATCCCATGGAAGAGACGCTCAACTTATCGATGACCGCCAAGCAGCCGCCATCGTACGACGGAAAAGTCAGCTGGGTTTAGATATGAAGAACTCGTAGATGATTGGGTGACCTTCACAACAATCGAAGCATCCAAGAGGACCACTCCGCAAGAGCAGACTTGTTGGAGACGCTCACATGTGCAAGGCAGTCCCCCAAAATGACCTTTTGCAAGATCCTGAAGAAGGAGTCACGAACGTGTACTTGTAGAGACTTCTCAGTTTCTTCAATCACTGAAGGCAGAACACCGAGTTCCTCATCTTGCTATCAAAATGCTCGGCGTGTCAGACAATTCAGAGAGGATAGAGGATGACGTCTGGTACGTGCTTCGGGGGGGGGTTCTTCCACGGACCGCGCGGCAATTTGATGACGTTCCACTAAACGTAGTCTTTGGGGACGTGTCGCAAAACAGGGGTCCTGTCTCGATTCCCCCTGCCGGCTCTTTGCTGGTTTAAGGTGTCTTCCTTTTGCCGAAAATCTGGAAAATCTGTGTATATCTGTGTTTTTGGACGTCCTAATTGCGAAAACGCTGGAAAACCGCGGGAAATATTGGGGTGCAAAGGGGAAATGCAAGGAAGTGCAAGGAAATGCGGGCAAAGGGGAACTGACAGGGACATGCACAGGACAGAAATGAAAACAAGGGGAGTGCAGGAGGAATGAGAGGGAAACGAAGCACAATGACACCAATCGGCACGACGGGAGATGTAGGGAAATGACTCGCAACGAAAGAACGGGAGACACATGGAAAATGAAGCGGACATACCGAGAAAATGTCAAGGGCCTGAAGGGGAAGTTGAAAGGCATGCATGGGAAAGCCAGTACTGAGATGACAGTTCAGGGGGGCGCTTGCACATTGAGGAAATCAGGGGGGACATGACGCTGCATGCAGAGAGAGAGAGAGACAGGGAGAGAGCGGGAGAGAGAGAGGGAGAGAGGGCGAGACACAGAGAGTGAGAAAGAGAGAGAGAGACAGAGAGAGAGAGACAGACAGAGCCAGAGACAGAGCCAGAATCAGAGAAATAGAGAAAGAGAGAGAGAAAGAGAGAGAGAGAGAGAGAGAGAGAGAGAGAGAGAGAGAGAGAGAGGGGGAGATTGAGGAGACAGAGAGGGAGATTGAGGAGAGAGAGGCTTGGTTGGCGGACTGAGCCGGAGGCTCTAAAGTTTGAAAGTCTCTTGATGAGATTGACAGCAGCCTGAATGGGCTTGATGCCTGTTCAAACGGCACAGTCACCAGAGTTCACAGCATCAGTACAAGATGCCAACGCAAGAAGATGGGGATGCATCAGCAAGCAGCCAGAGCCGCACCTCCAGATCTGCTGTCCACAGACAATCCAGAAGTACTCAGACAGTACCTCAATGGCGCGCAGACAAGACACAAGGGAGCATTCCCCTCAGCGACAATCTCATTGCGCAAATTTTCATTATTCAGAGCGAGTTGTCAGATCAGCAGAGAGAAAGACTGATCAGTGCAATGTCCGCCGACAGTGCTCGGCGTGTCGCACACCTAGTGGCAAAGGAAACATGACAAAGGAAACTCCAAAACGTTCGCAGCCACGGCAGAGAATTTGGAGCCGCCAATCAGCAGACTGCGCCATCCACAGAGCCTACCTACGCCGGTTGGACAGACCAAGATTGGGATCCATCATGGAACTCATCCCGTCAGACATCCAGCACAGGACAAGCGTTAATGGCGTTCCATGACGCTTTTCAGCATGAGAAAGAGGCCATCCACGAGAGTTTCAGAACACAATCTTGGCAACAAAGCTGATGGCGCCAGTCATCAACCCTCAGCACAATCCGACCTATGCGACCCTGGACAACGGATGTGCCAGCTCCATCGGCAGCTTTCATGCAATCCCTTTGTACTCAGACCATCGAACCCATGAAGGGCCTCATCTCCTACCACTACATTCCGGCCAAGACCAAGTTCGCATTTGCCAACGGAGAGACGAGAGACAGCTAAGGTCAATTGTGCCTTGCATCTCAAATATCACACGACTCCTCCAGTACCTTTTCGACATCCTAGAACAGGGCACTGCGCTTTTGGCATGAAGCGTCAAGCGGTTCCAGTATCCGGTACAGGACATGCGCTGGTCGATCTTGCTAGAGTGGCAAGAGTGAAATCACATGGAGAGATTGCTGCAAAAGGCCTCATAAACTATGTCTACGATGATGACAACAGCATCAAGTTTCCTTCCGAGGATTACTCCAAGAGAGAAACTGTTTTGCATCCAAATCATCGGAGACAAATGAGGACACAGCAACTCCGAAAGCAGGACCATTGGATACTCGACAAGAAGAACAAGCAGCCAATCCGTGTGCACATCACGCCTTGCAAGGCGCTGTTCACACCAACAGGAGCGAAGGAATGTCCAACCAATCCTGACAACACCAGCCGAGAACGTACAACAGAGATCATTGATGCATCTAGGGGCGGAGATCCAGACATCCTAGAAGACAATGGGAGACTTGGAGACTTACATCCCAGTGGGTAGGTAAGACCATTTTCACCTTCGCAGACAATCTGCTAAAAGATGAAGAGTAAGGTTCAGGATCTGCAGCAGACAGGATCATCGACAAGAAAGGCCGGTCGACCATTGGGCCAGATTCTACTGCATCATCCGCAGACGAACCAACATCACTACCGCTTGCCTTAGGCAGAATCCACCAGCGATTGTCAAAGCCCGAAGAGTTGAAGAAGCTCCACCTCCAGCATCATCACATGACTACCAACCAGTTTGGATTCAGAACCCGCGCTCTCACTTGCCGAAATTTACCTATGACTTATTTGACAAATTCCGAAGTGAGTGCAAAGTTTGCCAAGCAGCAAAACATGCACCATCCAGAAGCAAAACTAGTGGACTTCGAGCGGATACATTTGAAGACATGACATTCGTTGATCACTGTCAAGTTCCCCTCGGAGCCGGAGAACATATCACTGTTTGTGTCATCCTGGATGGGGCAACGACATTGCTCACTGCAGAGGCAGTGACAACCACGCAAGAAGTGGAGAACATCACTGTCCTCAAGAAGTATTTTGACCAGTACCACTTGCAGCCCAAATCAGTTGTGAGAGATCAAGCCTTCGTGACGGAAACATGGGAACATTTCTACCAATCCCTCAATATCAGACCGATATTGTTGGGACCGAACACACCGTGGCCGAATCGAGCTGAAGCAGCAGTTCGACTCCTGAAGGCACAGTTGAAGATCATGCTCAACTCCATCAAGGCAGGCACGGCGCCTGCAACCTTGAAGAAGGTAACATGCCGTGAAGGCAACAGCAACTGTCAGAACTCCAAAAGTCACCTACGGGGGTGTAGCACCATTGGAACTTGCAGTCGAACGACGACCAGCAGATCTCATCCAGCTTGATGTTGCAACGCCAACTCAATTGACGATTGACAGGAATGAAGAAGAACTGACAGCCATCCAGTTCAAGAAGTTAATTGTCAAAACAAGCATTCCAAGAAGCTCGTCAATCTGAAGACATTCGCAGAGATCGACCTTGCTCAGAATTTCCGAATGAGTTCAAAGCCTCTGCAGATTCGTTCCGACGGAAGCAGAGGAGGCATATGGTTGAGAGGAAAAGTCATATCGTTGGAAGGAGAAATGGTTGGACTCGACCTTGGAACTCGACTCATCAAGGTCAACATGACGAAGGTCAGGAAGGATGAGACCATCCCTCTGAGGAAACCCGGAATTCTTGCTGCTAGATGAGCAAGAAGCCTTGCACAAGGAACAAGGTGGTTCCTCAACAGATTCCAAGAAGAAGGTGTCATTCACACCAACTCCTAAACCATCAACCTCCAAGCCAGTACGCATGTCGTGGAAGATATGACATCCATGCCTGAAGAGGCACACTGGAATTGTGTACGAAAAGGAAAGATCCACGTTCTCAAAATCTTTGCAGGAAGTGCAGTCAATGCTGTGCACTCACTCACAGGTCTAAAGGTTGGGACACCAATAGTCATCCGCAATGGATTTGACGTAACGACATGACATCCAAGGGACGAGCCATGGTCATGAAAAAAACATTAGGGCACAAGTGCCCGATCTCATCCTCATGGCACCAGTTTGTGGACCATGGCCAAATATGCAGAACATCAAGCAAGACCAACAGAAGGCCTGGGAGAAGCGAAAGCGCTTCATGCCAATGGTTGAATTCGTGGCATCCATTGCGCGCGTTGCAGCACAAGATATTTCATCATCGAAAATCCCCGGCCTCCAGGGTCTGGTACGTTCATTGCACGCAGCAACTTTTTTCAGATCCGTCAGTGACCTGGGGAGATTTTCATTTCTGCGCGTGCGGACTGAAAGATCCTGAATCCGGACTTAGATGTCTTAAGCCTACAAGCTTAATGCGTTGCTCACCTTCCGAGGCAATGAGACCGATTCTTCGGAAGTGTAAGATTGTTGCCAGTTTGGTCAAGCATCAGCGTCAGCAAAGCAGGACAAAGCTGGCATAGGTTTATCCTTACCAGTTCTGTCAGGATCTCATTCTGCGTCACCTGAAGGTGAAGCCGCAGTGTACCTTCTCGAGGACATCTTCAAGCCATTCACCAATCAGCAGATTGACCTTCTCAGGAAGGAAATGGAAGCTATTGACAAGGAGTTCCACATGACTAGCAGCAGCGACGCTGTTAAGATCCAAGACCTCCCGTTCAACAAGAATGTTCAACCACTGGACATCCGCGATTCGCTAGTCCAAAAGTTTCAGAAGACAATGAAGCAGTACCCCCCGCACACTGAAATCGACCTCCAAATGACCGGCGATGTCAAAACATGTGGAATGGTTGCAAGAAGTTAAGACAACTTTGCATCTCATCCACCCAGTACGATGCATGCGCGGCGTATCTCCACACAATCGGCATTAACACGCCTAGTACATCACTTCCGGACGATGTATGCGTAGTGTTGTGGTGATCAGATCAGCTGAATAGAATTTGGTCTTGCCTGCGTCAAAATGCAACTGGGAGGCTTACAACCCGAAGATGTGGCGCGCAGTCATCCTTTCCTCCGTTCATCGCTCCTTCTCGGATGCACCAGCTATCAAGCCGATGCCGATTGTGGTGGATCCACGGATCCGCCCGATGAACCACGTCAGCCTGACAAAGCGCAGCCACCTGATCAACCGGACCATCCCACGCCAGATCCAAGACCTCCGACTCCACGGGGCGAGCATATGCCGGATCCATTTCAGGATCCTTCAGACCAGCCTGATCGACCCGATCATCCCATGCCCGCCTGCACGGCCAGGTGTCTCGCCAGACATTCCAGTAGATCCACCGCTGCCACCTCACGACAAGCCTGAGATATAGCGGGTAAACGGCAAAAACAGTCCATTTCGTTCAATCCACGGCCATCTCAACCGATTCTTTCAACTGTCGTGGTACCTTCACTGCCTCACCTTGAGCAAGAGGAAACAACACATCCCGCGCAGGGCAGTCTGGGAAGAAGAAGAAACCAGTTTAGAATCCAGATTTACTTGGATCATCTCCCAGAAACAAACCTGCAGATTCATCTAATCTCAATCCGAACAATCCAGTCAATTTGCCGATGCATTCCGACGTGTTCCAACTTCATCCGGATGGAAGTTCACGAAGAACCGAACAAAACACTGACCAAGAAGATGGCGAATCCAAGGACTCTCAGAGGACGAGGCCATACGATGATCAGGAAGCCGACCTTGTTCTTGATGAAGCAGCAGGCTTCCGCACGGTTTCGAGAGACAATGAAGGCAAACCTGTCTTTCTTGGACGTGTGAAAGGGACCTTCAAACCGTGTGACAGATGTGATTTCTCTCATCAAAAGCACACAGACAAGAATCAGGTTGATCAATTGTGCAAGAACATGACCGACGAGGACCGAGCACTTCTAGTCTTGCACTCATCCAAGCAAGAATCCTTGAAGGCTTCAACCACATCCGCCCTCTTTGGGAAGAAGTGAAAGGAAGCAACAGCAACAGAGATAAGAGCCTATCAGAAGCAGTTTCTTGAGGCGAAGCATCGCTTGACAATGAAGTGTTTGACACGGTCGAACCACGCAAGATTCGGGTCAGAAACTGGGTCACCGGTCGCTGGGGCGCTGGGTGGGCGGTCGCTGGGTTCTTACCCTGAAGTGAGACAAGGACGGGAACTTTCTGAAGACCAAGGCTCGCGCCGCCGCAAACAAGGGCTGGAACATCTTTCACATGGATTTGAAGACAGCATTTAATTCCCCAAGAGAAGCATATGAGCAGAGTCGCGACATGATTTGCCAAATCCCTCCTCACACATTGGTGCTCGCATGAAGAAGTCTGCCTACGGGCTGAACGATGCACCACGCAGATGGTGGAACATCCTAGATTCGGAAGTCCGTTCATACGGGTTAGTGCCAACACGAGCAGATCGTTGCACATATGTTTACTACGGTAACCAGCTGCCGAAATCAACACCGATCAGCGAAAAGAAATCATCCAACACATTCGATTTAGAAGGCGCAGTTGATTACCTTATGAATCCTGTTTCCGGTAACAACGCCAGGAATCGACAAGTTCATGGAGCTCTATCTCTTCATGTTGATGATCTTCTTATGACCGGCGATGGTGTGCTTGAGAAGGAGATCATGGGACGACTTCGTGAGGATTTCCATGTTGGTTCCGAAGATAAGAATGATTGTCTTTTCGTGGGATAACGCATCCAATGGAAGCATGGCGACAAGCACGGTTGGTACATCAGTGTTCACCAGAACGTTGCCATTGACGAACTTCAGGAGATTGCATTCGACAAAAACTTGAAAATGACACTCCACTCACGCCACACTGCATACTGAAGCGTTCTGGGTCAGATCAACTGGTTACAATCGCGGACACAGTTCCACATTGGCTACCAATTCTCCAGGCGCGCATCCAAGGCAGCATCACCGACCATTGAGGACGTTCGCGCCATCAATAAAACAGTCAGAACCATCAAGAGCATCCCGCTTAGCATGAGGTTCTTCACTGGTTGATTACGAGACGCATAAGATCACCGCTACAACCATTTCCAGAACTGTTGCAGAGTTACATGGATTCATGCGTTGTTACGGTTCAGCTTTGTTTCTTTGCGGTCTCTGGTCAGACATTACAGGCGAACTTGCCGATGTTCACTGATGCAAACAATTTGGTTACGACAGCATCATCGACCCGTCGCTTGATTCAAATGTTGCAAAAGGAAAGCAATAGCGGACAGCTGCATGATCTTGCACATGTACGAAGTGAAGATTGCCTAGCCGATTCGCTGACGAAACACTCAGCAAAGCGAGACGGCCAACCCCCTCCCCCCTACCCAACCCAGCAGCTCGCCCAAGCAAGGCCCACCCAAGCTAGGCCCAGCCCAGCCGCAGGCCCAGCCCAACCCCCACGCCAACACGACTTTTGGATCCCCATTCTGGCTTGAATGTGCCCGCGCAAGCAGCCGATGCCCGACTCCGACCGATCCACGCTTGAAAAAACCCCGCGACGCAGTCGATCAAGACTGCCGTGTGCATCGATCACCGCCGCTCTGCTTTGGTTGTCGCGACTTTCTGCGCAACTTCCGCCCATGACGTCCGCTGCCCCAGCACGCAGCGCCACTGACTCTTGGCTCCATGACT